>BGPR01002149.1:97530-107565 GCA_013235015.1 Araneus ventricosus
AGTACTGGAGGCCGGCACATAATCCAGGACACTCACTTTTCTGTCCGAACGATTCCAATAACCATCCCAATTTTCAGTGATTCAATGTTTGCAAAAGAATTAAAAGAGCAATTTGGCGATAGAATATTTCCTGGCTATTATCCCAGAAAAGGGTGTCAAGTTCTCTAGCCTCAAGAACTTCATCTTTCAAAGAAAGACAAAGATCGGATCTAGTATTAAAACATTTCAATGCTTGCTGAGAAGTTATACGTAAAAATATGGAGTTGGAAAACCTTTAAAAGTTTTAGATGTGTCTGTTATCATCTACATTATTTTATAGTTTTGCATTTTAAAAGGATATATTTATTTTTGTAGTCATTTTAACAGTCTATAATTTGGGTTTTATTATAAAAAAATTATCATCTATTAATTTTATATTGCATCTCTCATGTAACGGATTAAATTTGTAATCTTTTTTGTTATTCAAGATTTGTTTTGCTTACCCTATGTGTGAACAGGACTGCATTATAGTTGGACTGAAGGTTCACAGGAATGTTATAGTTGGACCGAAAGTGCACAGACTAATGTTCTAGTTGGACTTGCGTTAGAACAGGTTTCTGTTAAGAAGAGTATGTATGGCAACAGGTGGAACACACGTGCTTCTCCGGGTTCGTTCGGCTAGATGTGATGGAGAGGTGAAGAATGGATGTGAAGTGATGTCGCCTTCCTTTTTTTGATTCCTGCTTTAACGAGTTGCTGCTTGGTGTACGATCCATGTCTTCGTAAGATCTGTTGAAGCCTTGCCATGTGCTTTTAAGGACATATTGTCCCAAGGAATTCTTCATTATAGGTTTAATACTAAAGTGTAGCGTGATGGAGATCTCTGTTTGAGTGAATAGTTTTTCAAGCTTCGTTTTCCTCATCCTGATGTTAAGCATACTTTGGTAAGACTTTTTTTTCAACTGCAGTTGAAGCTTCCTTTTTCCCAATATGTTGCAACATTTTTATACTAGTTAAAATAATATTTTCTTACAACGTATCACTATACTGAAACATTTTTAGAGTAACGATACATATTTTTCATACACGTGTTTTGATGATTTTTACAGATTTTTGATGTGTAGACAGTAATGCCGTGGATAAATATTAATAAATAGTGTTTTTCTTGTCTACACAATCGTGTGCTCTTGCCTTTGGTGTACTAATCATTATTACGATCACTGTGCCATTTTTCATGTATTTATTTTCAACTATAGGGTTAGGCCCAACTTAACATTTTTAGTCACACCATAACACTATGTCACAAGGGGAAATATTTTGTTTGCCTAAATATGGAAGTTTATTTACTGACATCATGAAATTTTTTCATGATTGTTTAATGTGTGCTGTTCAGTGGGTTTGGATTTTCCCTGAAACGTTATATATTTTCCTGTCGATCTTTAAACCGTTTGGATCAGTGGATCGACATGGATTTTAAAGAAAGATCCTGCTTCTTCAAATTTGGTATCATTTTTCTGAGTCCTTTAGTAGTTATTGGACTTGTTGGAAACCCCTTCAAAGTTCCATATGTTCAAACAGCAGTTGACGTGGAATTGGCGTTTGGATAAAATCGATTGAACTAACAAAGCATGATCTCGTAAACTTCAGGCCATTGTGAATGGAAAGTGCCTGCACTAATACACAGAAAATAAGTTATTCGAGATTGTTGGCATTGTAACAGGTGCTGCAGTACGTTGAGAAAGACGTTTATGTGTTCTTTGGGCTTTCATCGAAATATATGTCTGGTGTCCGAATTTGGAATTTTTTTCATGTGCTAAATATTTTTCCCAAGCCTTTATTAAGTCATTCAAAAAGTTTCACACATTTGATATGAACTGTTAGGGTTGTAGGCATCTCTGAACTGGGGAAATTTAATTATGGACACAATTAACATAAAAATCATAATTTATATAGTTTTATTTTAAAAAATCATATTTGATTTTAAAATAACACTTCTCTAATCAAATATGGTATTAAACTAAAATACATCCGATTATTTATAGAAAAATTGCATTTGAATTGGATCAAAACAAAAATCAATAAAATTGATTGAGAAATTTATAAAATACCTTTTCCAATCTGCACTCTTTTAAATTGAAACAGTCTTGTTCCTTTGGGATCTTCTACGTAAACATCAGCAGTCTGAAATTATATTTGCAATAAAGTATTTATTTATAAATTTATAAACGAATGCTAATTAAAGGATTCAGAGAGTAAAATGCAGCGAATAATGCAGGGTGTTCATTAATTATTGTCGGGGTTTCCGTACCTCATAACTTTCCAATAAAAAATATTACGCAAAAACCGATTACGTATTCGTAAATTACAACTCAAAGAATTTTACGTGGCAACAATGCGATCTTAGCGCATTTGGAGTCTGGGTAATTATGACGTCATAAATAAGAATGGCGACCGTGCAAGAAAAAGCAATGTGTGTATTGTGGTTTTTCGAAACTAAATCAGTCATAACTACTCAACGTCGCTTCAGGACCACGTACAAGAAAGATCCTCCTTCGGATGATTCTATCAGACACTGGTTAACACAATTTCAGGAAACTGGTAGCGTTCTACACCGAAAGGGAGCGGGAAGACCGAGCACTTCGCAGGAAAATCATTAATAATTATAATAATTTATAATTGATCATTAATCATTAATAATAATTTTAATATCATTAATAAAATTATTTGAGTTGTAATTTACGAATACGTAATCGGTTTTTGCGTAATATTTTTTATTCGAAAGTTATGAGGTACGGAAACCCCGACAATAATTAATGAACACCCTGTATTGTAGGTGTAATAAGATAGTGTTAAGCTTTCTGCAATGTTACATTTCTCTTTCAGATTTACCATTCTATATCTTCAAATATAAAGAATATTACCTAAGTAAAATATTGGAAATAATGTACATAATGCAGACAATTTATGTTCACGTGATGTGAAACGCATCTTCTTACAGGACGAAACAGGACGTGAAGAAAGAGCAGAACTTTAGAATTCCTGCTGTTAGATGATAAGCATAGTTACGTTTATCATGTTACTGTAACGTCACGTGACTTAAACTGGTTAACGGGCTTAAAACTGGTACGATGTGGAGCTATGCGCTCCAAAAGGTGTGGAACGGTCCGATCGTGAATATCCAGCTTTAGAATTCGTGTACTTAGATGATAAGCATAGTTACTGTTAATTATGGAATGTTGATTAATTTTTAATTACTGGTGCTGAAAATCTGACATAAAAATAAAAATACAATTTTTGCTACACCTTAATTAAGCACCTACCTTTACAGGAACCTAAAATATAATTGGCCGAAGATGTAGGTATAGCTGAAAACATAATTAGTACAATTGCAATTGTGAAAATAATTAAAGATATTGAATCAGAATCAAAATTTTCAATCTAATACTTTTATTTAAGATTTTTTTATTTTAGAAAGTTACTGCCAACAACATTTTAAGTTAAGAAAATAGAAATAACAAAATTATACTGATGCGCAACTCAGAAGACATTTTGTAATCAAACAATGATCTATATATATATATATATATCAAAATTCTTTACCAAATTAATAAATGAAAAAACATTTACCCTATTCACAGTAGCCACTATGAGATGAATATGTACTGACATTAATTGATAAATTACACATAATGTTCAGCGTCGCAAAAAAAGTTTATTGAATCATTTGCAGCAACACTCATAATGGTTATGCATAATCAAATTTTCCTCACAAACTTTAAGAAGAAGTGTTTCCTCTCGTTAGGAAACGACATACACAGCAAGCGTTGTAGTAAAGCACTGAAAATTTTATGTCCACAATGCTTCAAGCAGTTCTTTCTTCAATTTCACATTTATCACAAAAACGAAGACTTCGAGGAGTAGGCTGTTCAATTATTTTCATAAATTTTATTCGTGTACTGCAGTCCAGGATTGCTGCGCATTGTGGGTCGAAAAAATTTATCCAGTAACTGAGCTTGGATAACTTCATGCGAACATAAAAGATTACCCAAACCATATTTCGTTTGAGAGCACAAAATCGATTATAAGAACACCATAAAGCTATCACGACGGAACAAAGGAAACTTCAGTTGAAGCTCGATCCAGTTGACATCGTTCAATACTTAACGATTTTTACACTTGCAGAAAGACATGGAACAAATTATCATTGAGAAACGAACCATTTCCTTCCTTCGTCCAACAGAAAAATATTGCAGGGACTAGCTCCCTGAAGGCCCAAAGTCCTCCAAGAACCGCAGGTAACCACCCTTCTCTCGTTCAGTCAAGCCAAACTCAACTCAAATCACACAAAGGAAAACTTCCAGACAGGAGACGCTAAAGCCCTTTCACACAAAAATTAAGCAAGATGGCGAGCAAACAGTTCCGTTAAATTAATTTGATTTATGATTTAATAAACTTGAAACATTAAAGGAAAAGACATAAAAAGTTAAGGCAGTTAATATTTAAGTTGATTACTAAGTAAATAATTAAGAAAAATTTAGATATTTAGTAAAACTGTAAAAAATTACCGTTGAAATTTTAAAAGTTGCCAAAGATGCCACAAGATACTAAATAAACTTTGGTGGCGAAGATTTAAATATTTAAAAATACTGATAAAGCCGAAAAATGATGTAGTTGCATTTTTTGCATTTTTAGGAGCTATGCGCTCCAAAAGGTGTGGAACGGTCCGACCGTGAATATCCAGCTTTAGACTTTGTGTACTTAGATGATAAGTATAGTTACGGTTGTCTTTAGACTGTACCGTCACGGGACTTCATTACTTTCCTGTGTTCTTCAAACAACAGAAAAAACTGTTTGAACTTTAAATAATTTTACGCTGAAATTTTATGCCGAATCTTAGAGTAATTATTGTGAGGAAAAGTGGCTCGAAATATTATCTTTGAATTTTATAAATTCTTTAACATTTTATCTCACTTTTTGCGACTCTCGGGAAAAGACTCTTTGTATGGCAAGAAGTATCGTAAAAGACTTACAGAAGTTAACAAGTATTCAAGGAAAAGTGGAAGGATGTGTCAAGTTAAATATAGAGGCACCTAAGAAAATCACATCTAAGGGTTCAAAGAAACAGTAATTGGAAATATGCAAACACATACGTGATGTAAATGGAATTATGCAAACTACAACACAAATAAGTATGCATAAATGTTTTCCTTAAGTCAAAAATAAGAGATCACAAAAATTTTTATCATAGGCATAGTTGATAATCGGTTGAAAATCAGATCAACCACATCTCATAAATATAATATTAGAGAATTGACTTTTAGTCCAATAACCTTAATCAATCTGTTGTATCCACTTGCAATGAATTAAGACGAATAAATAAATGAACGTCTTTGAACTGCAGTATATTTTTTTAGTTTCGTGCTATGGTCTGTCAGTGGAATAAAAGAAATGAACCACACGTAATAAAAAAAGAAAACAATTTGCGTTGTGTAATAGGAGTATCGCAGGAAGTTATTATTTGTAAAATTATAATTCATCAAGGTCATAAGCAAAGAAGAGGAAGTCATATTTTTTCCTAAAGTTATCACAAAAAAAATACTTCCAGCATTATATCAACAAGAAAATGCCTTTGATTTCTAAATGATTAAAAATAACTATTTACAAATTATCAAAATTATTAGAGTCATTTAAATCGATTATGAATTGCACTGCACGTAACTTTTGTGAAACATAAAAAATTGGAAGATGTAAGTAAATTAAAAGAATTATTAATTTTAGAATTTAGGAACAATGGAATAAAATTTAAAAGATAAATTTAAGATAATTCATAAAAACGTGGAAACTATTCATTAAAAAGAAAAACTTAGAATTTCTTATATAGTAAACATTATATTTAAGAGGGAGACACAGGTAGATGAAATCAAACGAATGGAAAAGGAATTTTCAACATAGAAACTTCATAGTATATAATATTAAAATATACACGCATTTAAAGTAAAGAAAATTAATTTTTTCATGTAATGAATCTGACTACTTGTTTTTCAATATATGTTCGTTTTCCTTTTATTTCTTTATTTAATTTAAAATATCATTAATATTGTTTTAATACTTACATCGTTGTTTTTGTTGGATGGTTTTAAATTCTTGTCTAGCTTTAGAACTCTGAACTTTACTGAAAAGACAAATGATAATTTAAATGAATGATATTGTTATTGGAAATACAAAAAGATTGAATTTAAAAAATGAATAAGTGTAAAATTTTAATACTATTAGAGGAACTGGTGTAAAAACGGGCACTGGTATAAATATGGGCACCCCTCCCAAAGTGGCTATGGGACTTTTTGCGACTCTTTTGGAGAGGGCCCATATTTGCACCCCATTTTTTCTGGTGCTTTTTTAAAAAGTTTTTGTAAATCTTCGTTTTCGAATTGAAATAATTGGTATTATCGTTGTTTTGCCTCCTATCATTTAGTGAACTTGTAATAGTTGTCAATGAAGGTCAAAAATTCAGAATTTTTCAAAATGAAAGTAACTTTAAGTCAAAAACAAAAGAGGGGGCCCATATTTACACCTTTTCCTCAAATGAAGAAAATAAATTATTTAGAAAAGTCCATCAATCGTATTATGAAATATCTACCGATGAATAACAGACTGCATTGTTACTTTTTTTAGATAATGTTAGGAAAAAGTGAAAACAATTTCGATTGAATAATTTGAAACGCGATTGTGAAAGTCACACCTATTTATTAATATGCTCTGGCCATTTTGAATAAATAGATAAGAAATATGTTTCAGATTTGATCATAAAAAAACCACAAAATACTATAATCAATTTCTTTGATAGGAAAGCAAAGCAGCACAATTCAAGAAGTAAAATTTCATTATCAGATAAATAAAAGGTAAAATATTTTATAAAAAATATTATATTGCTTAATCATACTCTTAAACAGGAACGATAAATCAATATTCAGCAGTTAAAACATTTTTATAGCAACTTTTTTATAAAAACGTGAATATGAAAAAAGATTATATGTATTAAAATTTAATGCTTCTGTAATTCCTGGATTGCTAGTGGAAAATCAGGAGAAGAATCTTACCTGTTTGCCCAGGTTTATACAGCGGTTTGTCCGTTTGGATTATGTAAATATTTGCATTTGTGTTAGAAAAGCGAACTTCATCACTGCCGCTAATTGGTTTGCCGCACATGGTTCCGTTAATTTGCAGTCTTCCACTGTACACATAATCAGCGTCGGTAAAAGGTTTGATGAAAAAGTTTAGAAGCGAATCTTTGTTTCCTGGAAGTATACAAATAGTAATTAGTGAGGGAAAAGAAGTTTAGGAAAAGCATAGAATTGACGAATACAATAGTTGAAAAATCCAACCTTTAGCGATATTGTACATCTGTTGTTGAGCAAGGGTTTCATTTGAGTTGTAATTTTTCTTATAGTATAATTGAACGTTCAAAGCACTGCTATCAAGACATCCAAAACGTAACAGTTGTAATTGGTTATTTTGTCCTCTTTTCAAGGATCTTGGTGAAGTGAAAATGTAACCGCTATAAAAATATATAAAAAAATTATTATGTATAAATCATAAATTTATCCAAAGTTATAAAGAATAGTAGTTTGTAAAGATAAAATGTTTGTGTGTAATGATGTGCTGACATCTCCAACAGTGGCGTCTGGCGTGCTGTAACCGTGTGGATTCTGAAATTTATATTACATTGCGCCGTGACTCAATTCGGCATAATTTAAATTTTGCCATTTTTAAAATTAAAAATGAAATTAAAGAATAAAATAAAGTTGTATATAAGAAAATATGGTTATTAGATTTTTGACTTGATTTAAGGAAATTGTAACAAAAATATTGTACCTAAACAAGTATGAGTTTTGAATTTAAATTTAGTTAAAACTGATTTACAAAATAAATTTTCGCATTTATAATAATTGCAGTCCTAACTCTCATTTTTAAACATTACTCTGCTGCGATTGAATAAAAAATAATAAACGTGTGGTGTTAAAATAATTACACAAGATTGTTGTTCGTATTTATTTACAAGGAAAATTTTATAGTGGAATATTTTTAATTGAATTTTGATAATAATTAATTTTATGTTTCATATTTGTATATTTTCAAACTTTTTCTCCGTAATAGAGAAACATTTTAAACCCCTCCTGTAACTTATGTGTGGAACTGTTCTTTCTATAACATCTTCTTCCATTCAAATTTGACTGATCAGCGGATATGAATGCACTTATAAATGAAAGATCTGTTTTTACCATTGATTCAATGAAATTCATTCGTTAGAGGAGTTTTTTGTTTTCTGTTATTATGTGTATACTAGAAAATCACCGTCTTGGTATGACGGGTGCAAATTGCCTCTTCATTCGAGAGATTTCCCGTCAAATTTGACGTGTTTAAATAGATATATATGCGAGAGAAAGGTTTAACATCGATTGAAAACAAATAAAATAAACATATGTTTTATGACAGCTCGTGATGGAATTTCGGCTTCGAAGCGTCTTCTATAAGCGACGGCATCTACTGCACGAATCCTGTCCAACGATTCCTGGCTTTGCTTCGCTAACCATCTTGCTTTCCTTCGTCAACTGCCGTCTTTTTGCGATGGGTTCTTCATTGGCTTTCGTCGTAAAAAATATGGTAAACTAATTCATGATTGTCAAATATTAAATTATTGTAAAAAATATATACAAAATATGTACATAATAATTCAATAACCATGCTTGTCATAATCATGCATCTCTGCTTGTCAAACGCAAGTCGAAAGTTGAAGTTTCAAAGGAATTCTTTCTCGAAATTTTAATCAAAACAAAGTACTTCTCTGCTTGTTAAATGTTGCCAAAAATATTATCAAATTATATCATCACGATTGCTATAAATAATCAGATTCATCGTGGTTTCCGAACTGTATCACGCGCTTGATATACCACTGACATAATTTACTACTTTCTATTAAAAATCGGAAATTAATTTGAAATATATGATTAGTATAATTTAAAATTTCTCGGGAACTATTGATCATAGAGAGATAAATTTTATATCAATTTATAGAAAATTTTATTTCACTATTTTAGAGCTTTTTAAATTCGAAATTAGAACGACAATTACTTTCTTAAATTTAAAATTACTGAAATTTAGGTGTTCTGACAATGAGATAATGCTGTTTAACGTCTCGCATTGCTAAGGTGGGGATTTTATTGTTGGTGACGTCAGAGCGTTACAGGATCAGTGAGAGACAGATCTGGGCTAATATATTAGTAATTTTTTGTTACTAGAATGTGAAAACGCTTAATACGCTTAATGAAGTGTCATGAAGATTTTATTACTTACTTTGAGGCAAAACAATACTAATACAATAGCCTTTCGACACTTGGAATTTATTTACATTAGAATGGAGGTTGATAAATTTAAAGTAATAAGTTTCATGAGAAAGCTAAATTCAATCAACTTCAGAATGAATTTTAAAAATATCTGAAAGAAATATGAAAAGTGCATGAATGACGTTATGTTATTCGAACATCTGTTTTATGAGATGGTATAAAAGAATAAAATGGTGTTTATTTGGCATAATGATTTCAGAACTTTGTAAAAGAAGTTTGAAAGGATTATTTAAAATAAAGTGATGTCATGTTTATGTATTTTTTAAAATTTTTGTTGTTGTAATCAATGACTGGCTCTTAAAACTTATTACTATATTTTTGAATTTCAACAACAATAAAGAATCATCAGGAAATTTTCATTTCCTAAATACAAATACATACTTTTTTATTTCTTCGTCAGCTGAGCAAACTTCGAAAATCATGAATACAAATACCCCGAAGGTAAGTAAATTTCGTTTATCCATTTTGTATTTGCTTTTATACTGAAATATAAAACATCAAAAAATTTAAATTCAAGTATATGAAATTAAAACTTTAGGATTGAAAAGAAACATCAGAAAATGAGAAGAAACCTTCCTTATAATTAAAATAAAATTTAATATGCAACTAACGTGTGAAAAAATTATAAATTTTACTTTACATACATACTTATAAG
>BGPR01002149.1:108447-125454 GCA_013235015.1 Araneus ventricosus
TGGAAACGATACCTTCTAGTTTGGCATATGTACAATACTCTATTATTAAACAAAAATTTAAGTGAAAAAATTTAAAACATCTCCATAAACGGCTTTGCAAAGAAGAAATTCTGTTCTTACCCGTGCAGAAGGAAATGATCAAACAAAGTATATCAATTCATGTGTTAACAAAAATGTTACATATTATCTTTCAATTTATTTATAATAAACAAAAAGTTATTTCATACTCATAACAAATTACTAAAATTTTTAAAAAACCATTAATGTAGATAAAATTTATTTTAGACTTATAATAGATAGCCGAGTTTCCAAAAAATGATGAAAATTTCAAAAATGCACTATTCTTATTTTCAATGTTATTTAAATAATATCCAAATCCAATGCTCTACGTTGTTCTAAATATTGTTGTTGAAAGCCCTTTTCTTTATCTAAGATTTAACTTTAAAACTTTTTGTACGTAGTTGCTGAGATCAGCAATTCGATCAATACCAAAATTACAGACGCAATTGTTTTTTCTTTCTTTTTTTAATGAGCTGTTACCCTCTTTCCTTCCCCACTCTTTCGAAAAACAATTAAATAAATAAATAAAAAATAAATCATCTCATATTTTGCGTTTTTATGTGCAACTTTCTTTAAAGAGAAAGTGGTTCTTTATATGCGGTTCAGAAACACAAACGCTAGAAGTACTGGCAATTATAGTCTACAAGAAGAGTATATAAATCTTGTCCTATTAAGGAACTACTTTGTCTGACAGTGAAAAGTTACCATTTGAAAAGTTTAATGTCTAAAATTTATTAAAATCACTAAAATTATTTATTAGTAATTTTTTTAAAAATCATGAACGAAAATAAAGCCAAAAAAGTCTAAAAAATGAATTTAAGCCAAGTGAAAATTTGTAAGGCTTTGAAAAATGCTAAATCTCCGGAATTTAGCCTTAACCCTTTGACTACTAAGAGTTCTCGAAATCTGAGTACAGTTGTATACGGAGGTTTGCTTACTAAATGATCTGTGGAATGGATTCGTCCGCCCCGTTCCCCGTTTTCTCCTCACTACGGGTGGTGGGAGATATGAATGGCAGGCCTTTCATTTCTCATCTCTCCCCTAAGGGTCCCTTTAATGACCACTCGCCCAACTGCCTTCTCCCCCCTTTAAGAACAGCAACCGGCCGAAATCCGCCCCACTAGTATGGAAGTCGCATGGCCGGTTATGGCCGGCTTAGGAGTCAAAGTGTTATAAAGGCCAATATGGCAATCCTGGCTAAAGCGGCTTTTCTTGAGGTGGTGATAATCATTGTAATGCTCGGTGCCAGATGAGTGTGAACCGGCTTGCGTATGAAATGCCACCCACAGGATGAGATAATTCAGACAGAGAGGGAGGGAGAGAGACGAACTGTGGGTCGTTACTTGGAATCCAGACAGGACTGTACGAACAGTGAATGAATGAAAAATGGGACGACCCCACCTGGTGTTTTGTACTAACACGTTATATTACTACTAATACATCACTGTACTAATACATTATATGTGTACATTATATTATTCCAGAGGTATAATGTATGTTGTTAATATAATGCAGATGTATAAGGTATGCGATTAATGGTAATACATACGTATATTGGAAATAATATTCTTATGTGAATTATCTGTGGAGAAGAGACTCAACTCCAGTACATCAGCCAAATACCTCGGATAAGCCCTTGCTTCGACATTTTCCTAGAGACCATTTTAACATCGATGAAAGCTGTTTTTACTAGAACTGTTCAATTGTGCAATGAAATAAATAATGTTCCTTAATAATTATATTAAAACATACTAGTTTCAATTTATAATCAACTGAATTATGATGGTGGTGGGCTAGTATAGTGGAATCAAGTGGGACTCCGTTATCTACACATGCAACGCATGATTCCCGAAATTATTCACATTCAACCAAGTTGGACTATTTTCAGAATGTCTAATTTGAAACTTGATTCATTCAAAATGAAATATATTTTGTTTATGTAATAATTAACTGTCCAGCATACTAATTATGAGTTTCATCTCATTTTTATCTCATCACATCTAATTCATACCATCTCATTCATATTATCTCATTCAGATTTTCGCTTTTTAAATATTTTATACAGAATTTTGTTTCCGATTCTTGTACTAATAACGAAGGATTTCACAAAAATTCCATTAATTCTAGTAGGGTTAGTCGTAATTGAATGATTAGCGCTGAAATTGTTTATTTGTAAACAAAATTTCAGATCCCATTATTTCAATAGGAAAAATTTTCTAAAAGTTATTTGAAATTGACGTTGTTTTAACAAAGTATTTTTTGCTTAGAAATATTATTCAGAGTCAAAAATATATTTTGCTTTTCTATGGTAATTTCTGTCATAGAGGATTTATACAACGTTATAAATCTAAAATTATTGATGTGCAGATAGAAACTGATTTAAGAAACGGTATGAATCATAGTACGTATTGGGAAAAAAACAGGCTTGAGTCGAGGATGAATAGATTGGCAACTATATTTATTAATTTATATAAAAAAAATCATTACATAAAGTTTATGATATAGCAGTAATATGTCTACAAATAATTTTATTCAAATGTACAAATATCTTTTTTAGTTGATTGGTTGTGTTGTATTTATTGGCGCAAGAGCCATATCTGAAGCCATGAAAAAAACTGTTTTTAAAATTCGCAAATGCTTTTTCGGTCTCTCATAGTAAAACAAAAGACGACTCAAATTAAAGACAGTTACGTAAACTTTCACAAATTAAAATCTATGAACACGCGATAGTGTACAGCTGAAACTGTAAATGTTTAAAGATTAAAATTACAGAAATACGAGAATAAAGAAAGCAATGTGCAAAGTAAAAGCATGAAGAGTGAGATCAAACAAATTCTGACTGAAATTTGTAAAATGAAAGAAAGAATCTGAACACTCTTGTGTATTAAAATTTAGTTAATATAAGAAAGTTTCAATTTATTATAAGGCTAAATTTCAATAAGTACAGACATAGGCCAGGTAAAATATTGAAAATATATTTGTAAACAAAAACTTGTAATTCTTTCAAACATTGGAAATTTGTTGTACTCTTTTATTCCTTCTAGTTTCCATAAGCGTATGTTGTAGATGCCGAATTCTCTGTGGAGAAGAAAACAGAACGAAAAATATTAGCAATTTATAATTTTTCAAAACGCATGAAACATCATGGGTTTGTTTACCTCAATCATATTTTATAAACGTTGATAAATGAAGAAATATGAGTTATAATTTTGATTGAAAACCGTAATTTTCAATAGGCGAGTTAAATATTACTATTGAATTGATAGTTTATAAAAATATATGAATATTTAGACATAAAAAATAATAATATAGCAAAATAATCAAGTGGAAAAATCTTTAAGGCATAAAGACAATACTTAAAGATAATCAAAGAAAAAACATAATAATCAAAATAACAGATATATCAAAATCCTCTTAAATATTAATATCATTTTCGAACAGAAATATACCTTACACTATAGAATGCAAAATTACAAAAGAAGCCCACCAAAACAGGGTATAAGTAAAATTGTACTACTTCAGAGAATGAAAAATCCGATCCAGATCATTGGAATTACAACAATTTTAATGGCCTGTTGGACTGAGAATCAACATGTAGTGGTAAACCAAGTTTTAACAGTGGTTTTTCATATATATAGGAAACTTTTTTTATTTAGCAATTTATTGAATTTTTAAAAATTTTTAGCAGAACTTTCTCGGGTTTGCATTTTCTTATCTTTATATGTTCTATGTTTTGAATATTTGCATTTAGAAAGTTGAGCATTTTTTGAGAAAAACCTTTTATTTAAATCAGCTTTAAAATACTTAATTAAAATTTATAGAGAAGAAACAATAATTTCACCATCATAATTCATAACTAATCTTTTTCTTTTATATAATGCTTCACTCTATTTATTTTTTTCGATAAATCACTAATTATTATAACTGAAGAACCAATATCCGGAAAAGGTAATTAAAAAGACAATTTAAATCTTCAAGCATGCAACGAAATTTCTTCAAAGCATGCAAAATAAACGTAACATTATAAATTTTATCATAATTTATAATTTGATGATATATTTTTACATCTTCTACGTTAAAATATGTCGTCAAATCTAAACAATGGATTGTATTCTTTATTTTTGATATAAAAATTATGTAAACATAAATAATCCCTTAATTTAAATTGCATCCCTTTGAAGTAAATTATTATTTCAAAGAGATACAATTTGTCACACGCCTTACTGCTGTTACTAATGTGTACATTGTGTTCCAATAAACATACGTTATTATGCATTGAACTATCATGCGTGTGATACTGCATGGCCAAATCTGGCATTTATTTTTTAAAATCTAACCGACCAATAGAAAATGCAAAAGTATCTTAAAATTAGAATAATTCGAGAAAGGAAAGACAACTTGAAATTTGCTGCTACAAGTTATTATGGATGCAATAATTTTTAGAACAAGTCGCATCGATATTTTTATGTTGGATTATTCCAAAGGCTTCCGAGAAATATTAGGGGAAGACTGCTACACCAAAACGATTTATGTCGAAACAAATAGGCGTTAACGTCACGTGCGCTCGCTAACAATGCCAGAAGAATCAAAGATTAATTCATTACATTTCTTCTGATGTTTATGATTAACAAAACTTCGATCTTACCTGGGACATAGTAGTCAAACACTTTAGCGGTTCCTGGTTGAGGATTTTCTACTTCAACTATCTCTTCCACATCGAATGAAAATTGTTGAGCATCGTTGGATATCTAGAAAAAATGAAGACTTCCCTATTAGCACAAGATACTCTACAATATTCATACGGTATCCCTACGATGTTGAACGGCATGCAGAATATTGTGGCAACATCGTGCAGATATCGTAAAATTACTTCTTCTAATAGGGTTTCAAAGCACGGGCTCAATTAAAAGATAGTTTTCGATGCCAGGCCTAAAAAAATCATGAAAAATCTTTGTTTATAAATCTATACACTTGAGATCGTTTTCTTTTAAAATTTTTGGAAACTAATAAACTCAATATTTCTAAAGAGATATATACAATTTTTTTTTGACTTACGAACTAATGTCTTTCGTTGTTTAAAAGTAATAAGATACAAAGTTTTATAAAAACTGAATTACAATTGCGAAAATTGATATTAAAAAACCACTCCAAATGCAATACTCAAATATTATTTAAGAGCTCTCAACTACATAACATAACACCACTCATTGCCTCTGCAACTATAACTAGGTTATTTAAGCAGTGTCGTGGTCATGAAGTGGTAAGAAAAATCACAACACCCGAGGGGATGACCTCTCTTAAAGCTTGACAATTTTCTACGCCGCTGCCTAATTAAAAACGCAAGTTTACATATGTTTACAGGAGCTATTGCATTAGGAAGGATTGCTATTGTGCTATACATTATAAAAATAGTTTGGTAACACATAGTAAAAAACACTTTGAAAAAACACAAAATTACACAGTTATACATGAAATAACTGGACAATAAAAAAAAACTAAATACAATGGAAAATTATACGGAGAGTAAAAAATACATTCAAAGCTCTCAACCACAGATGCTTGAACAGATTGAAAAGAGAAATCCGTAACAATTTCAAATAATCATCTCATTTAGTGAATTAGGAAGATCGGAAGTATGGCCGCAAATTTTTAAAAACTTATTTAACCACATTCCAGGTAATAAACCTGGAATGTGGTTAAAAAAGTTTAATAAGTCAATAAGAACCATATTTTAGATGTCCCTTAGACTTAAAGATCGCTTGTAACTAGGGTATTATTAATTTTATCTATGAATATATGTGGATCTTGATTCTTTTTATATTTAAAAATTCAAATGATTTTGTAATTAAACCCAGAAAAAAAAGGGCAACAAAGATTTTTTGAATGTCTTTTTGAAGTGCGATGAATGTAACGACTCGCCATTCCTTAACATTGACAAATATATGATTAAGAAAACTGCACTGCAAAAAAGACACTCAGGCTTAAAATTTAGAATTCCTATATTAGAAAGGTAAATATATTTTTTACAGGTCAGGCAGCAGATGAGGAATAATCTGTTAATAGAGATTTGCTTTAATATTTGATAAATAAAAGAAATAAATCAAATTCATGATAATTAATGAAATAAATATAATAAATTCTATTATTCATTATTTCGAAATTTCAAAATTAAATAATTTATTTCCCTTGCTGTTTGAATATCCTCTTTTCGTTTTAGCATTTTTTAAATATTTGAACGCAGAATATAAAGTTTGCTTTGTTTCAAATGTGCAACACAATAAATTATTAATTGAATGCAAATAATACATGATTTGTCTACAAGTACTAACCATTAATTTTTACAAATAAATCAAGTGACTGACGTTCTAAGTAGACAAGAAAAGAAATATAAAAGACATTTACTTACTTCTGTGAAATAAATATTAACTTGATTGTTATCAATATCAGTCCTTAAAATTTTGTTGTTTGAATCTGAGGTGAGCTGTAACATTTGATTTACCATTAGTAATAAAATATATAAATAATATAAGTAAAAAATATCATTACCACAAACCTCAATCTAACTTATATTTATCAGATTAATTACTAGACTTTGTTAAAAAATTTGAATACATATCTTTACTTCCTTTTTTAATTCAGTTGTGAAAAAAATTATTTAAAAACAGAATTATCAAAAATATCTTGTTATATAATCATGGTTAGTAGAAAAAATGTTTCAAAATGTTTTTTATTGTAATAAAGACCTTTTTATCCTTTTTAAGAACAAAGATTCTTTCCCATTTTAAAAAGCTATGTTCATTATAATTAAATGTGAAAAAATTCCTTCTTCCATGAATACTAATGTTCAATCGACGAGTTTTATAAATTTTTATTTTATCAAGATATAAAGCAGAAATATATTCAAAGAAATGTCGTTAATTATAATACGTTACATTTTAACGTTTACGCAATATTTGTACCCGACGTGGTTTTCTGGTAGTGTCTCGTCTTTGGGATTGGGCAGTTCCAAGTTGCACAACCGATTTCATCAAAGATCCACCGAGTGTGTTGGTTTGGTGCACGTTAAATCGGAATTCGAGGATCAAACTTCCTCTCTCTGATCTGGCACGAAATTTCAGAGAAGGGGATACCACAATTTCATCAAAGATCCACTGAGTGTGTTGGTTTGGCACGCTTAATCGAAATTCGAGGATCCAACTTCCTCTCTCTGATCTGGCACGAAATTTTGTGAGAAGGGGGATACTACATCCGATCTCATCAAAGATCCACCGAGAGGCTTATTTGGTAATGCTAAATCGGAATTGAGGATCAAACTTCCTCTCGGCAATGAAATTTCGAGAAGGGGATACAAATACCAATTCTCAATAAAGATCCACGAGTGTGTTGGTTTGGCACGTAAATTCCGAATTCGAGGAAACTTGCCTCTGGTCAAGCACGAAAGTTTCAGGAGAAGGGATACCAATGTCCGATCTCACCAAAGATCCACTGAGTGTGTTATTGGGCACGTTAAATCGGAATTCGAGGATCAAACTGCTCTGTCTGGTACGAAAGTTTCTAGGAAGGGGATACTACATCCGATCTCATCAAAGATCACGAGTGTGTTGGTTTGCGCACGTTAAATCGAATTAGGATCAAACTTCTCTCTCTGATCTGGCAAGAAAGTTTCGAGAAGGGGTACCACATCCGATCTCATCAAAGATCCAGAGTGTGTGTTGGTTTGCATTAAATCGGAATTCGAGGATCAAACTTCCTCTCTCTGATCTGGCACGAAAGTTTCCTTCAGAGAAGGGGGATACCACATCCAATTTATCCAAAGATCCAATTATGTGTTGTTTGCACGTTAAATCTGAATTCGAGGATCAAACTTCCTCTCTCTGGTTTGGCACGAAAGTTTCAGGGAAGGGGGATACCATGTCAGATTCCGTCCTCGTCATTTGACCGCGATTCAAAATTACGAAGTTTGACCTCCCCAAAGAGCCTTCGAGTTGCGCCAACATTCAATGTTAATATAATTAAACTAAACTTGTCTCTAAATTTATATCAGTAAATTTGATATTTTAAATTAAACAAATTATTGGGATTTTTTGTCTTAAAGCTTTATTTGATTTTCTTCCCATTTCATACATGCATTCCATAAATTTGCAATTGAGATCTTGCATCTCTTTTACAGTAACACTAAAATATAAGATACAAAAAATTTTCATTTCACAGGGTAAAGAATATTATTACGCAATTATTTTACCTGGTTGAGACTGTCCTTTACCGCTACGGTTCCAGTTACCATTTTAATTTGAACAACAGTCATTCCAGATTTCTTTCCTTTCGGTACATAGCTAGATTTCGGAAAAAATAGTTAATTAATTTGCAGATAATTTTATTTAAGAGTTAACTTTCGATTTAAAAGTTAAAAAATTCAATATTACTTTCTTTAAAATAATTACTGAGAAACATCCTATTTTTTTAATATTGAAATATAGATAGTTTTGGAAATATATCTGGGATTTGAAATTACTCTATTCTGATATTGCTTCCAGCGGAAACATTTCTGTACTCTTCAAAAATTCTTGAATAATGGGTTTTTGCGTAAATAAAACTCCAAAAGACATCTTTTGCAGCTTCTACTGCAGGATGCAGAATATTCAAACTGAGCGTTTAAATTTTTTCATAAAATTGTTTAAAATATTATGAAAAATTACACTTGTCAACACTAATCTTTCGTCAAAGATATTCCAGTGGTTTTAGGGTAATTCCGTGGTGCTGATTCTGAATCCGGCATTCTTTTTGTCAGATTGGCTCTAGTTTTCGATGTAAACAGAAAATAATATTTCAGTAGTAATATGTATGCACCACTCAAATCGTATTGAAACTGTCTCAAATATAAATCAATAATAAAATTAAATCAATGCAATAAATCAACTTAATCCTAAAGAGTAATCAATATATGAACAAGAAGAGAAATCTATGCAGAAATCACATAAAATCTGTGTCAAATGTAAGTTAAAGAATACAATTTAAAACAATATTAATTAATGAAATAAAGAAATAAATTTCAATAAATAAATAGAGTATTAATAATGGTATGTTAAAAATAAATGATGATGTTGCGTTAAGTGCAGTAGAATCAAAATTAAATAAGCTGGTTCAGTTACTTCATGGAAAAGCTTTTATATGATTTCCTCTTACGTACATTGGAAGTTTCGTTGTTGGAGTCTCTAACAGTATTCTGCCACTATATGTGTGTCTCACTTCCCTTGATATCTTCGTTCCATTATTTTGATATCCTTATAGTGAAGTCTTTTTTTTTTTAAATGTGTGTTATTTTCTCTTACTTTCTGTGTTCTTAGCATACGTTCTGAACTAACAAATAATATTCTAGTTTTGGAGCTTAGTTCTGCAAGTGTTATCCTAAACAAAGGAAATGAATAAATTTGATATTTTTTAGACCTACACTATATGCCCAAAAGTATCCGGACACTTGCAGATTTTCACATTTTTTAGAATTTCTCCGAAATGGTTTAACTGACTGCCTTTAAACTTCGGACATGTTAAGAATAGACAATAACTCACATTTTACATTGAAGATTTGGTCCGGAGGGCAATTAGGGGACCGTCTACAAACTGATGAAGACAAAAACGTTTTTGGCCCACCCCGCTTCACAGAATACTGATAACATGATGAAACTTTTAGAAATGGTAATGTATAATATGCATAATATTTACAGGAATTTTTGTAAACTCAACACAAATATTTGGGAAGATATAAAAGTTTTCTTAAAAAATCTCAAATTTTCCCACCTGTTTTTTGCGTATAACATGCAGAGTTTTCTGTTATATTATACGAAACTTACAGAAAAGATGGCAATATGTTAGAAAAGCATTTTGTAAAGATTTGGAAAAGACTTTTTGAATATTACAGGAATTATGAGCATTTTTAGTAAATACTATTTTACTGCGCATGCGCGAAACATAGCATAATTTTTCTTTCACAACTTTAAAGCCAGGTATATAAGGCAACTTATATTAAAAAATTCAGTTCAATATCATTAGTATTCAAAAAGATATCGGCATTACAACTAGCAGAATTTTAGCTCCTGTCGAAGAGAAGCTAAAAGATGAGGGATTGTACACAAATTGATATTTTTTAAACTTATATCTTTAAATAGTTATATTGAATTGTATAGTGGTTAGAATTTGCTGAATACCCATGAAGACATCTAATATTCGTAACGAATAAAAAATATATATATGTAGAATTATTAAAATATTTTAAGAAAAGAAATTAATTACATAAAAAATCGTTTCGCCATAAAAGAAATATATTTAAAAATATCGTTTGACCGTAAAATTGTAATATGTAACTTGTTAATAATCATGTAAATAATATAATTATAGTAATAAAATTTTTGTTATTTATAGTGCCTAATTAGCTGGAATTTAAGTTATGCACGTAATTTATTACTTAATGGGTATTCAGCAAATTCTAACCACTATACAATTCAATATAACTATTTAAAGATATAAGTTTAAAAAATATCAATTTGTGTACAACCCCTCATCTTTTAGCTTCTCTTCGACAGGAGCTAAAATTCTGCTAGTTGTAATGCCGATATCTTTCTGAATACTAATGATATTGAATTGAATTTTTTAATATAAGTTGCCCAATATATCTGGCTTTAAATTTGTGAAAGAAAAATTACACTATGTTTCGCGCATGCGCAGTAAAACAGTATTTACTAAAAATGCTCATACTTCCTGTAATATTCAAAACTTCTTTTTCAAATTTTTACAAAATGCTTTTCTAACATATTGTTATCTTTTCTGTGAGTTTCGTATAATATAACAAAAAACTCTGCATGTTAGAAGCAAAAAACAGGTGGGAAAATTTGACATTTTTTAAGAAAACCTTTATATCTTCCCAAATATTTGTGTTGAGTTTACGAAAATTCCTTTAAATATTATGCATATTATACATTACCATTTCTGAAAGTTTCATCTTGTTATCGGTATTTTGTGAAGCGGAGTGGGCCAAAAATATTTTTGTCTTCATCAGTTTGTAGACGGTCCCCTAATTGCCCTCAGGACCAAATCTTCAATGTAAAATGTGAGTTATTGTCTATTCTTAATATGTCCGAAGTTTGAAGGCGTTCAGTTAAACCATTCCGGAGAAATTCTAAAAAATGTGAAAATCTGCAAGTGTCCGGATACTTTTGGGCATATAGTGTATATAACCTGTTAATATGCATTCAACAAAAATGCAACAAACTAACTGAACTTAAGCGACAAAACGACTCAAGCAAAATAAGAGTAGAATTCGGCATAGGGACTTCATCAAGAGTCTCCCCTCGGTGTGTATTTATTTTTGATTTGTCACTTTAACATGTAATTTCTAGGTGATGTAGTTTCCTTTTTTATTTGACTTTCGCTAGGCATATCCATTGGTCTGCTACATTCAATCGCCAAAATGATGTGTGAAGATTATGATGCTGATTAGGAACTAAAATTAGCATATTGAACTAATTTCATAAATTTTTGACGGTAGTGAAAGGAATCTATGACTGGAAGTTATAGACATATTGTGATTAAATAGCATTTATTACTCTTAAGAAGTTGAGTACTTAATAGATAATGCTATAATAAAGAGATTAAAAGAAATTTTTAAAATTGCAAAAATTAATGACAAACAGCCTAATTTCGCCACTTTTAGGACTTTTAATGTTCATTCATCAATCATTTTAACTCATTTTTTTCCTCGTTTTATTTCTCACCAATTAACAAATTTTCCCACTGTGTTATGTCACGAAAAAAAATTGACTTTTTTCAGGACACCCTATTACAGATATGATTGAAAGGATGACAATATGCAATATCTCAAAAATTAGAGCCAATTCGGCGAAAGTAAAATTAGTTTTGAAGTCAGCAGCCTTAAGATACCCTAAAACCATTAAAATTTTCTTTGCAAATGAAAAAAAGTTCTTTTTCCCAGTGTTATATTTCTAACTTTTCAACATCTGAACACTTTGAGAATCACATACAATGAAAATAAAGGAAAATATAGGTTGATTTTAAAAAAACAAACTATTTATAAAGGTTGTATTTACAGAACGAAAGAAGGAACAACCTTTGTTAACTAATAATTTCAAAGCTATATAACATTGTACCACTATAAATAACAAAGATTCTGAAACATCCAGCATGCAGCAAGCTAAATTCAAATGATGTCAACTTAATGTCCAAATACATATAATATGCTTTGCAGCAAGAGCTGTGTGGCGGTTGATATGACTGTAATTTTTCTCGCTTTTAGTTTTTCATAGTAGGAAAAGCTCTATTTTTTTTTCCTAAAATCCCATAGAAAAAAGACTCAAGGATTTACTGGAGGCTTCTTGGGGGTCAGAGGTGAAGGATCTGGTCGCGATATCTTTTACTGCCAAGCAATCAGAGCCAACCAAATTATTAGTAAATCCAAGAAAGAATTTCTATTAGCAATGAGCTCTTGGCGAAACGAATGGGTTCAAAACTTTGTATTTAGATGATTCAAATGAGACTTCATAACGTTCCTTTCAATTCCTGGGAAATTTCTGGCTAAGAGAAGCTATATTTGGCGTAATTCAAGCTACTTACAGAAACTTTTCCCAAATATTTTGAATCCATTTCGAATATAGTGTTTAGCCCTTGATAAAGTGGACTAGAATGGATTCCTTGTTTGTTTAATTAGATTATATCAGTGTATTTCTTAGTTTTTAGCTTTCTTTGAATGATTTTGATACATTGTCAAACTGCAATTTCGCACTACTTAAACATTGTATAGATTTTATTGTCTAAATTTCATGGTTTAAATTTTGTTGCTTCTGTTTAAAGTTTAAGTTAAATTTATTCTACTTTTCCTAGTTAATTGTTTTTAAGCTCAACATTCTTTTCAAATTGATTTGTATAATTCTGATATTGGTTGGTTGTGAGGATATTGCCTTTCCAAGTTGGATTATTCTTTTGTAACAGACATGTAATTCTCAAAACTTAAATATTTGTATCAGATGATAAAGAAATGCTTTACCTCACTGCACCTGAAATTCTCCTTTGTTTGCAATCTGAGCTTGTGCATTCGCCTGATATTTGAATATTGAACAAGTTCTTTTCTGGTGGAGAGAGGGTGTTGTATCGAAGTGAAGTCTAGGAAGAAATCAAAATTAATATAAATAATGTAGCTTGGATAAATATAGAGGAATAAAGCTTAGAAATGACAACAAAACTCATAGGTAAATTGTAAGGATGCAAAGATTTATTTAAATATGCAGCTGATCATTTCTTGTTATTTGAAACTGAGATCACGAAACATATAAAAAAATTTCTGAAAAACTCATATCATAACCACTCAGTTCATTGAATATATGAGCCAGAAACAATGAAAAAGGGTGGGGGAGAAGATATAAAAAATTAGACAGAAAATTCAGGAAATTAACTGTAACATTCAAATGAAGGAAACATACATTCCTTTAATGCAAAATTAAAATTTCACCTTTAAACATAAGTAGTAGAAAATGCATCTTGGTATTAATTATTTAAAAGTCACTGTATTAGTCATAGATTCATTAAAAGATGGTAGCTCAAGAATTCTCTTGCAAGAGATATAGAATTAAAACTGGTATGGAATATAGGATGAAGAGCACTATCTGAGTGCACAGATACTAAATTGTTATAATTTATTTAAAATTTTTATACTAATATCACATT
Source organism: Araneus ventricosus (assembly GCA_013235015.1). Taxonomy (NCBI): domain Eukaryota; kingdom Metazoa; phylum Arthropoda; class Arachnida; order Araneae; family Araneidae; genus Araneus; species Araneus ventricosus. The sequence goes on from BGPR01002149.1 coordinate 122,236, forward strand.
ATCCAAACATCACCCAAAAGAAGAGATTCTAACGCATTATATATTTTTTTACTTTTCTGATACGCTGGGCAGCAAAAAATCTCTTTATTCATCACTTTGAAAATCTCTTATTTATTTATTACATTACTATTTTGGTGTTGTTTATGAAGCCTAATTTGCTTCAATTTAAATTATGTTCTTTATTTTTAAGTGTGCATGGGTATTTAGCATAATTCTAACCATTACACAATTTAATATAATTATTCTAAAACTGAAACTTAAAAAATATTAATGTGTGGAAAAACCCTCATCATTTAGCTTCCCTTTGAGTGCAACTCAAATTCAGTTTGATGGAATGACAATATTTTTCTGAATCTTAGAAGTATTCAACTGGAATTTTTATATAAGCAGTCCAACATACCTGGCTTTGAAATTATGAAAGAAAAACTATCTCATAATTTGCACATGCACAGTTAAACATTATTTAACACAAATACTCACATTTTTTCGAATATTCAAAGTATTTGATTCGCATTTTGACATAATTTTCCGCTGATATATTGTCACGAATTCACTAAGTTTCGTATAATTTGGTTGGAAACTCTTTATGTTATAAGGAAAAACAGTCTGGAAAATTTGAGATCTTTATAAGCCTTTATATCTTTCCGGATATAGTGCTAATTTCAATAAAAATACATGCAAGTATTGCGCACAGCAAGCAAAAGCATTGATGAAACTTTCTGTGAAACGATATGAGCCCAAATAATTTTTTTTCATTAATTCCTAGTCATTCCCCTGAGTGCTCCCGTGACTGAATTTTCACTCTTCAATGTGAGTTCTAGCATATTCTTTACACGATCGAAGTTTAAAGGCAGTTCGTAAAGCCTTTTAGGAGAAATTCGAAAAAAAAATTCGTCCCATACTGTCCTGATACTTTTGATCATATAAATGCCCAGCGGGAACTTTACGAATTATAAAGTGATTGTTTTCGACTGTAGCAATTATTAGAGGCATTCTACATGAACTGGCAGATTAAACCACAAAGGCATCAAAACGATATCTCGGTGTGACCTCTAATGTAAATGCTGAAGCTGGGAAGGCCAACAGTTAAAGATTGGATTTGGATTCCTTGGTAACAGCACAAGATGCATTTAAAAGTTCTTAGTATACTGGTGTCCAAAAATTGTGCACAATTTTGAAGATGCAACAAAATTGGAGTTAATATGGATACTATGGTTCGCAATTAGTTGCCGAGAATCGCGGGACATATTATCGTCGGAACTCACATTTTACAGTGAAGATTCGGTCACGAAGGCAATTAGGAGGCCACAAGAAAGGAATGAAGGCGAAAATGGAGTTTCACCCATCCTTTTTCACAGAAAGCTGATAACGAAATGTAACTTTCATCAATGATTATGTTTCATGTGCATAATATTTACATGCATCTTCGTAAACACAGCACAAATATTCGGGAAGATATAAAGGTTTTCTTAAAAAATCCCTACTTTTTCCTCATGTGTTTTGCTTATAACATGGAAAATTTTCCACCAATACGAAACTTACAGAATACTTGACAATATGTAAAAGAAGCATTGCATTAAAATTTGAATTAAATGATTTGAAAATTAGAGGAAATATGAGCATTTGTGGTAAATAAATTTAACTGCGCATGTGCGACATATAGCGTAATTTTTCTTTCATAACTTCAGAGTATATATATACAGTAATCGTCGAATTGTAATTTAAATTATGTATTTAACTTATAAGTATACATGAGTACACAGGATATTCAACTTTCATAAAATTCAATATTACTGTTCGAAGATTCAAGTTTAAAAAATGTCAGTTTGAGCAAGAACCCTCATCATTTAGCTTCTCTTAGAGTGTACCGAAATTCACCACGTTGCATTGCGATCTCTTTCTGAATACTACTGGTATTCAAATAGAATTTTTATATAAGTTTCCCTATGCATCTGGCTTTGAAGTTATGAAAGAAAAATTGCGCTATGTGTCGCACATGCGTAGTTAAAATTTATTTACCACAAATGCTCATATTTCCTCTAATTTTCAAATCATTTAATTAAATTTTTAATACAATGCTTCGTTTACATATTGTCATGCATTCTGTAAGTTTCGTACAATTTGTTGGAAAACTCTCCATGTTGTAAGCAAAAACACGCCAAAAAATTTGGGATTTTTTAAGGAAACCTTTATATCTTCGAGAATATTTGTGCTGTGTTTACGAAAATGCATGTAGATATTATGCACATCAAATATAACCATTTATGAAAGTTACACCTCGTTGTCAGCTTCCTGTAAAACAGGATGGGTCAAAATCCATTTTCGCCTTTATTTCTTTCTGGTGGACCCCTAATTGCCTTCGTGACCGAATCTTCAATGTAAAATGTGAGTTCCGATGATAGTATGTCCCACGATTCTCAGCAACTGATTGTGAACCATATCCATATTTACTCCAATTTTGTATTGTATTGTATACAATTGTTCATGATTATTTTTGGACACCAGTGTACTTTCTAAGCACAAAAAATGAAATTTTCTTTTCTTCTCCTGTTCAAAATGGGACCTTAATAAAAATTAAATTTATCTAAAAAAACTCCATAAATCTATCTAAAAATGGCAGTTCTTTAAATTTAAACAACGGAGTTTCCATAATAAATATTTAAAAATGTACATGTACTTACTTGAAGAAGTCCACAGCCTGTTCCCGTAGCTTGTATATCCAATTCACTTGGTATTTGAGAAATTTTGTTTCGTTGCACTAGCAGTTTGTTGTCTTCTGAGATTTGAACCTGTTCATTTAGACCGCCACTGATCGAAACAGTAATATCTACCGGATCTTTGTAAACAATCTTTGCAAATTTGCTTAATGCATCCAAACCTACACACGTGTCCTACAAAAATAAAAAAAGCATGAGCTTCCTCATTGAATTATTAACAAATCTAAAAAATTCCATCATTAGTATAATTAAGAATAATTCAACAACAAAACTAAATTATTAAATTTTTATAAGTATTCGTGATTAGCTTAACTTTCAACTGCTCTTCAGATGCAACGTTTAAATATGTCCACAGACTTTTGAAACAAAGCGACATACATTCCCTATTTACATACAAAGCTATAACCATATAATGTAATTTTACAATGTAACATTAAAAGACAAGGACACTAGCCAATCGGAAATCATGAGATGAAGCCAAAAATAGATTAACTTCCGATTC
>BGPR01002149.1:125464-138326 GCA_013235015.1 Araneus ventricosus
AAGCCAAAAATAGATTAACTTCCGATTCCCATAGATCAACGGATACGCAGTCGATAGAGGAGTGACAATGGGTGGGCAAGGAGAACATGCTACATTGCTCCGACTCCAATCGAAGGTGGGGCCATCGCGAAGATGATAATTTTACGTAATTTTTGCATTCAGACGGAGACGGGAAAGGACAAAAAAGTAGCATTGCACCTGGCGTCTTTTATCCTGGGTCAATTGGCAGTTAGAGAATTAAACATATTTTTAATTAACCCTTTTTTTACTATAAATACTTTATTTTCTAAACATTATTCTTTGGTGTAAGTTACTCATTGTTCAAGCATTAATCATAATTGTAATTCTTCCATGTTAAGCAACTTGAATCATCCAATTCTACAGTTACAGTATACATAACTTTATAGATAGAATTTTAATTGATTTCTACATTACATCAGGACCATTGAAAGGATTAACCTAATTTCCTATCTCAAAAATAAAGACCATTACTATCTTTATTTCTTCAATTTGATACTTGTATGAAACTTGTGGATTTTTTTTCCAAGCTTATACATAAGACATCATTGTTAATGTGCATTATATTATCTTACTAGAATAATATATTATCTACTGGTTATAGCTTTTGTATTTGTATTTAAACAAAAAAAAATGCAATTTCATGTATTTTTCCAAGCTCCCAAAGCTGTAGTATATAAAAGTGGAAATCAAAAGAACTTGATAGGTTTGGGGAACTCATATATCACAATCCAGAGACGTTCTTATGGGCAAATTTCTTGTCGTTTGCTTCGATTAATTGTAGAAATGTTATTCAAATTTTTTACCCTGATTAATTTTAAACATAGAGCTTATTAAGACTATCGGAAGGTCAGTGCCATATTTTTCAAGTGTAAGCATTTTGTCTGACATGAGTATAACACTTTTTTGTGATAGTCGTTATAGTATCAGGATTCACAAATTTTAGAATGGTCGAAATTTCTTCATTCGTCGTTAAGCACAATAACTTTGAGTGAAGTTGTTCCTAATATTACGGTAGAATGTATTGAAATGATGAATTTAATCAACTATTTATAACAAACCGCACAAGCTTATGACATTTGCAGTGATTACTGTGTTGAATTGCAATGCATTAAGATTACAAAATCATACCTGTGTTGAATGAAATCCACCTGAAGGATTCAGATTTGTTGACAAGTAACGGACGAGAGGAAGAACAGTTGATTTGCTGTTGCCCAGTTGAAGATTAGTCAGAATAGCGTACGCAGCTGTTTCAACATCCAGTGACTTCGTACCGTTAGGATTCCTGTAATACTCTAGACCACCTTAAAAGCAATTCAAAATTATCAGAGTTAGGGTTAATGATGGTGAGAATCAAGTATTTTTAACTAGATTGTTTATTACCCCATTTAGTTTATTTATTGTATGAAGTATTTACCTTTATGAATATTTTTATAATATTTACTCCATGAATTAATTACTTTAAAACATTGTCTAATCTATTTGTCATAATGATTCCGATAGATTTGATTTAAAAAAAACTGTCCTTGCTAAAATAATGAGATAAATTATTATAAAATTTGTTTAATGTAGAAAGCAATTATTCTTTTAATTTGTCAGTATTAAATATATTCATCTGGCTAAAACGAAAAGCCTTCTGTTTGGCCTAAATCAAATAGATTCTAAAGAAATTTATCTCTCTTAAACCCTATTTGAATAAAAATTGCAAACATTAACTTGTGACCCTCATTTTGCAAAGGAATTAAATGCTTATTACCATGACCATATATCAAGCGATAACGAATTGACCCACCATTTCGTGAATATTCAGATTACATCAATCTAGTTAAATATAATTCCTCTACTTTCCCACTGCATTAGATTTGCTATTGATCTATTTCTACCGACGTCATAAGTTTAAACTATGGCCAAATTTAGAAGACTACAGTTGGGTTGGCCTCACTACTGGCTATGCATTGCATATGTTCAGAATTCATTCATTTATGCTTATGGTTATATTGCTAGGATATAAAGCCACGGTTTATATGTTTATCAGAAAATAAAATTCCTAGTTTATATAAATTTGGGCTAGGACAAAATAAAATAGTTTTCACATTGCTATTTAAATTGATTTCGAATATAAGTATTGGTAGTGCAAAGTTAAGTTTTCAAATGAATTAAATATATTAATATGTTATTTAAATGGGCATATTCTGATACATTAACAACATCCTGAACATTATTAATAATAATCCTTTTACATCATAATAACATTTTCAAAGTGTTAATATTGATATGCGGCTCTAATTGTGTAATCATGGGTAGATTTCAAAATATACTGATGAAACTCAGTCTGAGTTGAAATATATTATTTGGAATACATAATTTAAACTGAAATAGGCACTGAAGGTAATTTGAATATTATAATATGTTCATTCAAGAAAAAAACATCTAAAAGTTAAAAGATAAAATATTATTGTGCAAAATATCGTAATAAATCATCAATTTTACCAGTCGTATCAGCAAACGGTTTAATATCGTTAAGCAACTTCTGTGCAGCTTTCTTCTGGCCGGCAAGAGCTTCAGCATAAGCATACAAAAATGTTTCGTACGGAGTTGAAGGAGAATTTTTAGTAAGGCAGGACATGGCTTTCCCAATGACGGTTTGGTTCTTGTAGTTCGAAATCAGAAGAGACGAAAGAACGTAGGCTGTTATGGTTCCATTCTTTTTGTCTTTGTCTAGTCCTCCCTAAAATAGAAGATTATATAATACTACGAGAGATATTTAATTGCACTATGCCACCCGCGCATGCGCAGTCATATAACGGCAAAAAAATATGGAGACAGAAATATTCACTAAAAATGCAAACTTTAATTTAAATAATGAATATTTAAATTATATAAAACTTTTACCAATATTTACAAGCAATTTCGTTGCATGGTACTTCCCGATCATAAAATCTTTAAAAGATATGGAAAGAAAAATTCGCTAAAAAAATTTAGTTATATTTCAAAGCATTCAAGTCTCGAGAAAATGAGAAAAAATGGGAAATTAGGAAATAAGACCAATTCTTCAATTTAAAATCTTCTTCAAATAGAAAACAGCTTTTAAATGGGAACCATATTACTGAATAATAATCTCTGTTATTGATTTGCTATTTTTAGTTTAAAAGTACCAGAAAAGTAATATGAAATTCATTTTCGGCTGATAGCGTCATATTGTAATGTGTAAATTTGTTCTTTGATCAAGTGAATATATTTAAAAAAATTTCAAGAAATTGCCAGAACAAAAATTATTAAATAACGCGTGGTATTCAGAACCTCTTGTGTCTTTTCCAAAAGATTATTCTAACACCATGTCTTCTACAAGTTTATGGAGCAATTAAATATACGTAAATCATTTATTATTAAATTTCAATTGCTACACATAATGTACCTTAATCTAGACTATAGGGTATTATTTTGAATATAAGTCTAAAGTATTCTCATTTAATTTGATAATAATTACCCGTTCTAGGAACTTACTTGAATACCCGAGTCAATAATTTGCCCAACATTTTGGAAACAGCCATCCTTTTGCTGCCTGGATGTTATCCATTTTTGAGTGTCGTTGAATATTCTATCGTCTATGGTAATGTATCTCTTCGCTTGATAAAAGGAACGCATAACAAATGCTGTCAAAAACATGCTGCCTTCTTTATCTCTATTGCCGAAAGCACTGAAGGATCCATCGTAGTGTTGATATGTCAATTCACGCTGATACCCTAAATATGCATATAAACTAATGAATTCATTTTGAAAAAAAATATGATTAATCGCATTTTTTTCTATATTTGTACGCAGCATTCAAGAAATTTCATCTAAGACTAAGAAAGAGTTATAATTTCATGTTGTTTGAATTTAAAGTTAACATTTGAATTTACCTTAGTCGAAGTAGCTATTATGTGTTGACGGCATAATTACATATGAATGACAAGTTAATTATGCCAAATTCGCAGGAGGAAAATATTCATTTCACGAGGAACATTGGCAAGAGATTTTAAAATAATAATGACAAGATAAAAATTTATTTATATTATACGTAAAGAATGAAATTTTTTGAGGAGTACATGATTCAAAATAGTTTTAAAAACTTTTATAATTAAAGACAATACGATTCTACATAGAAGTTGATATCCATATTCAATAAGGAAAACAGCAAGATGTCTTATCTGAATTTGCTCTTTTGTTGTTGCTTTTTGAATTTTTATAATTGTTAAAAATTTAATAGAAAACATTTTATAGTTTAAATAATAAATGTTAAAATAATAATATATGTTAAATATTTTATAGTTTTTATTCATCTTTCATATATAAATTATGTTTTTCAACCTATGCTACTGAACATTCAGTTGCGTTAAAGTTTATATTTTTCCACGACAGTGTCGAAAATATTCACCTGAGCCACTTTCGATTTAACTGTCTAATTGGAGTAAAAAAATGCCGTTAAATCTGCAATTTCGCTGTAAACAATATTCAAAATACATTTTTGCATAACTATAATTGCATAATGATTTGTTTAAATATAAAATATTTAGTGTATACATGCCATATCAGTTACAGAAAATTCCTTATAATCGCGTATTAGAAAGAAAATGTCTCAAGCTTGAGTTGTTAAGTAATCAAATGTGTGTCCGTTGAATCGCATGTCCATCGTTCCAATATCCATTAAATCGAAAATTAACAGTTCCATAAACTGATACCATTTCGTACAGAAAATTAGCAAAGAAATTAAAATTTTCTTAATATGGTTTATTAGATCAGTATCAAAATAAATTACATACCTGTGTTGAGATTTCTTATAGCGCTCGATCTGATGCTGTCCGTCAGCTTACCAATGTCTGTTAGATAATCTAGCACGAGATAGTTTGGAGTAAACTTCACCATATTCTGCTCTCCACATCCAGTTGGGAGCGAAACGAGATTGTTCAAATTTTTTATCGCAGGTCCCATCACATTTCCTATGACATAAACGGTATTATAGCTAACGGAAAAATACATTACATACCCGTTTCGAAGTTTAATTTTGTCAAGGATAACTGTGAATTCAGTAGTAAAATAAATCTTCTCAGAACTACAAAAATTATTTGCTTAATTTTACAATCTTCCGTCAGCAAGTTGATAATAAGAAACATTTCACATTAAAAAAAAATACCACTATGCTCCATTTTACGATTTTAAGTCAACAAGCTGAAACTGTAAATATTTTATATTGAATAGATAGAAATCTCTTTGCAACATGTAAGCTGTAATTCTGAAAGAAAAGAATGATTTATCTGAAATTCTCTTACTGACATTAAAGAAATTGTAAGACGGGTTCAGGTCATTTTTAATTTATGAACAAATTTGATTAATTAAACTTTTTTTCATTATTCATTTTGGAGAAACAAACACACATCAGGATATACATTTTGCAATCATTAAAAAGTTAATTTCAAGAAAAATTCGTAAAATAAAAGCAAAAAGGTATTTGTGGGAAACTAGGCATAAATTTATCAACTAAAGATATATTAGTTATTTCGTTAAATGCAAGATAACTGGAAATGTTTTGTGCCGATTAATGTAAAGAAGGATTTGTATCACTAATGAAGAAATAAGAATCCATTTTGAGCTTTTTTTTAAATACTAACGATGTTGGTGTAAATGTACATGCTAAATATATATAATTTCATTCAATATATTTTAAAATATTATTACCTGAAAATCTGAATTTTATAATACCTTAAACTCGTGTTAAAAAGTTTATATTAAAACATAATTTTCTCTTGTGTGATGAGCATTACTTAATTGTTGGTATTTTTTAATTTGTAAAAGATGTTTGGAAATATTTTATATTTTAATTTATGTTATTTACTCTCGAATTGTTTTAATATGCCAAAAATATTTTAGAAAATATGATATTCGAATGGGCTTGAAAAATATTTCTTGTTATGAAAGAAACGAGAAACTTACCACTAACATCAACAAGTGCTCTCGCGGAGTCAGCTACAGCATCATCCGGCAAATCTAAATTGTCAGACTTAGAGAACACTTGATTTTCTTCATCTGTAAGAGCAGTATAAAATTAATTTATCTTACATTAATAAACTGCTGTTTGTTACATAGCTTCAGTAATGTATTGATCTGTTACTGGAATAATGTAATAATTTTTTTAAAAACAAATCTAAAATCTACTAAAATATTCGGGGAAATAGTGCTTTAATTTTTGTGGTTTTTAATGGTGCATTTGATGATTTTTTGCAATGGTATTTAATAGTTTATAGGGTTACATAGTTAGCATTTTATTGTGATTATTACCTAAAGTGTTGGACTTTGATCGCTTTCGGATACTTCTATGTTTTTTTGCAAGGTATTGTTTTCTGTTGGCGTTATTATTTCTCCATTTTTTGTTCTAAAAATATTAAAGTGTATGCTAATTTTAAACTTCACTATCTTCGTAACTTAGGGTTTTTTATCATAACAAATGCAGGCAATTTTGCCCTTTGAAAAATTGGACAGTAAGAAGCAATAATTATAACTTGAGGTACCGTGAGTCTGGTGTGATATTTCGTTTGGAATGCGTATTGCAAATAGATTTTTTCAATTATAAATCTGATTCAAACTTGTCAACTTGACGATCGATAGAACCGCTAGTGTCCGAATTTCATATGTTTCTTGTGATGGATCAAATTTTAAGAAGAATTTCCAGACTCAAGTACAAAACTTAAAGAAAAAGTAAGTAGTGTTTTTTTTTAACTTTGCACAAACCTTATTTTTATTTTCATATTATTTCAGGAATTTATTAAGAAATATCCTGAATTATTTTCATATTTCGTATTTCTCATGTTTTATGTGAGAAAACATACGTAAAAAATTAATTACTATAACGTTGTACTCGTATCAAAGCGTGTTTTTTTTCACATCCCCGCTGTTCGATTGTTTTGTTAAAAAAAATCTAAATTAAATCTGACTTTTAAAAATGTCAAAGGAATTGTTATTCGTTATGTTTCTAAATATTTCACTTCCTGTGAAAAGGAGTTCGGGATTTGCAGATATTTTTCTGACAATAAGCTTATTATTATACAGACGATGTCCCTGATAGTTGAAACTCAAGTTCAGTTTGATTAATCATGGGATAAGTAAGAGTAATTAAAAATCATAATTACTCCTAACCGAATTATATACAAGTTTACTATTAGAGATTTTTCAATCTCAAATAAGAGAGGATAATGAATAATTCGAAAAGTATATTGAGAGTTCTTACCTGATGGACAGAACAATATACTGTCGACTTTTTCATTGAGGAATCCTTCAGCCTGAAAAAGTTTATTTACTTTTCATTATAATTCTAGCTGCATTGAAACATTATTTATTGGCGAAATTTCATGGCACAATATTCATAGCTACATCATTTTATAAATAAATATGTTGATAAGTTTCAGGAAGAATAATGTAGTTTCTAATTGTTATGAATTTCTTAAAAGACAAAAAAGATTAATTTTAGCGTATAGAGTTGATAGAGATCAGTCTGGAGTTATTTTGAAAATACCAAGTAATTCATCTTTCATAGAACAGAAATATACAGTTAAGCAACGAACGGCGAAATTTGCTCGCTAAAAATAGTGAGAATTATTTAAACGTTATTAGTCGGAGAATAATAATATTCTTGTAGATTTAAATTAATCTTTCCTACTCAAAAAAGAGATTAAATAAGATAATAGGTACTTTGAGGGAGAAAAATCTTATTGTAAATAGAGTACGCATACCAAAAGTCTACCAAACCTTTATCGAAGTCCCACTTTCAAGTAAAAGGCCATTTTTTTAATTAAATTAAATTTTTGTCTCGGGCGAGAATTGAAGAGCTGAGTGGATGAACATGTTAAGTGACATATTTGAACGGCTTATTAGGTATATTATGAAGGAAATTGAAATGTTATTACAAAATAAGCAAGCAAGGTAGTAAGCATGTAATTTAAATATTCAAAGTTATACAGATAACAAAGAAGCTGTTTTCAAATTTACACCAACAGTTTCTTAACTGAGTCTGTAGTTATTTTAAACATAATCGAATAACACGCATTTCCTATTGAAAATTTAGAAAATCTGCCCAGATAATAGTTAGTTTTATAGTGTTCTCAATATGAATAATTTCTTATAACACTGCAAAGTCTTCAAAACGTATTTATGAAAATTACCTTTAAAAACAATGTATCATTTGGTGAATTTTTGATATGAAATTTAGAGAAAATTACAAATACTTGAAAATCAAATAAATAAACGTATGTCCTGCGACTAATTTTTATTTCGAGTAGTGTTAATATTTTCGTTAGAATAAATTTGAGGTCTTTGATTTGAGGTACTTTGACTTTGTTGCAGCACAACATCCCACTACATTGCAGCAAATTTAAATAATAAAATACTTTTTTCAACTATATAAAGTTTATGCTATTTTAAAGGGATTAGATTATTTTAAAGATTAGATAGATATTTTTAGCCACAGATTTTTGGGAAATTTTAAACATGTATAACTTAACAATGATCAACATGAAGTAAAACATAGACTGATATAATTTATTTTTTTAAAAGTAGTTAAAATTGCCATCTAAGCATTTTCCTAAATAAAAATATGGCATTTGTTTCAATCAGTTGCCAATGAAGCGGATTTAATATCACGAGAAAACGTTTTTAAAAGTGCAAGCTTCGAAATCATGCAATACAAGTGTTTACCTCGACTTCTAACGACTGTGTGATGGCATCTCTTGCAGTACCATCGTACACTGGAGAATCTCCACAAACCGCACTTGAAGAGGCTGTGCTGGCTTCGACAGTGATATTGATAGATCCGACGGTTGTTGCCTTCAGTTTCATTTTCAGGCTTTCACTTGTACTTGGCTGTATGCAAATCTCATTGTCAGACAAGTCAGTAGTGACTTCAAATCCTTGCGGGTCTTTTAAGTTAACAGATATCTGCAAAAAGATTTACAATCCGGTTATTATATGGATTTAAATATATTACTGTCTTTAAAACTGTAATAGAAATGGGAAATTCCCGAAATCTATTAAGCAGTTAACTATGAATTGTATTTTAAAATAACTCTTATAAAGTGATGTACTTAAACTCAAGTGATAAAGAGTATAATATACATGTCAAACGGAGTGCAAATTATCTTACTGTAAATTTTATACCAAAACCAGCCTGAATTTCACCCTTACACTTCATCGTGTACTTCCAATTTTCCGCCTGATTTGTACATGGATATAAAATCCAGATACAGATATAAATTGCAGATGATGATACAGATAAAAAAAGGTACAGATTAAAATACACCACTTGACGCAGAGCATCGACCCCTCGGTGGGTCTGCCTGGTGTTTTTTCCAATACTAATCTTCCTGTTCAAGTTAATAAGCAAAAAGACGATCCCACCTATTTAAGACAACTGGCCCTTGAAATAATTAATGATATTCCAGTAGATGCAGTCAAGGTGTACACTGATGGTAGCAGGAATGACAGTGACTGTACGGGCAGTGGGATTTATATTACAACACATAATCAAGAGTTAAAAATTCAGAGGAGGAATCCCGATTTCTGCTCTGTCTTTCGCAGTGAACTAATAGCCATAGATGAAGGCCTTGACTCACTCTCATCCTTCTCTTGCAGTAATGAAATTTGGATACTAACAGATAGCAGAAGTTCTATACAAAATTTGGCCAATTGGCATAGAATTAGAGATAATACAGGAAAGAATATTCTTAACAAACTTAAAAGTCTCTCAGTATCTTACCGGATTCACCTGCAGTGGATTCCTTCTCATGTCAACATCCAAGGTAACGAGACTGCAGATGCACTTGCTAAAGAAGGTGCTGATGATGCTTCAGTGCTTTCTGCACCTCTCACCTACCTGGATCTGTTCTCTAGAGCTAAAAGCAGGAATAAAACTAACTGGCTCAATCCACCGGTGCATCACTGGTATCAGGGTTCTCGGCCAGGTGGCTGTCTATGAATTGACTGCAGCAGACGCGACCAGACAACTCTTTCCTTAGCGGGCTTAGCTTAGCTCGCTTCCTTAGCGGGCATATCAGAAGTTTGACTCTCTCTGATAATTCTAAGTGTTTTGAGATCTCCTCAAAATGTACTGCATAATAGGCCACACCTGATCATATTCTTGCATGCCTGGGGCTCTCCAAACAGGATATTGTTTCTAATCCTCTATTGGCTTTGGATTTCTTTAGGGTGCACAGGCTCATGGACCTGATATAGCTCTGCTGATCTTCGGGGATCATCAACAGCAACAACACAGAATAAAATTCTGTTCTAACGACCATATACCAAATTTCATTCGTCTAGATCATGTTTTTTAATTACATCGTGTTTAGATACAGTTCAAAAAAGTCAATAAACAGACCGTTAGGCATAATTCCAAAAAATATTTTCTTCTGATTCAGGGAAGGCTAAAACTGGGAGATTCATCAAAATATCGAGATAACATTTTTTGGACAGATACAATACTTCATTTCAGAGAAAAATCTTGCATCAAAGTAATCTTATAGTTTTATTCGACAAACTGACCAATTTATTGTTGCAAAAATCATTTTTCGACTATAATTCGAAATTCTAAAAAAATAATACTGTAGAGCGACAAGACTCACGTTTATATGGAATACCGCTGTTGAAGAATTAATTCAATTTCAGAAACCATTTTTATTAGATGGCTAAGTTCCACGACACAGTACATTAAAAGGTACAAGACGCAAGACAGAGAACAACAACACAAGACAAGTACAGGGAAGAAGGAGAGAGAGAGGCATCATGGGAAAAACCCGGATGGCTCTAGTAGCGCCACCTACCATAAAAAGGAGAAGGCAGTGAATTGCAATAGCTACAAAACAATAAATGTTCAATAATAAAAAACGTATTCAGTTGCCCGTTTCAGTGGAGTTTTAAAAAAATAAATAAAATACAATCACGTTTTTCATCAAAAATACATACCTGTATTTCTGAGAACATTATCTAAGAATACCACTGAAAGTCATTTATATTTCTTCTTATTTAAATATGGAGTTAATATTGTAAATGGCAGTTTTATTTTACACTACGAGTATGCATATCGAAAGCACCGAATTTGGTTTGAAGTGCATTTTTATCAAACGCAATTACCTAATTAAAAATTAATTTATTTAAGACTTTACAACTTTTATACAAAAAAAAAACTGTATGTCTCTCTAGCGGTTTCTTTTAAATTTTGTTTCGTCCAAATATTTTAATTTCTATGTTTGATTTGCGTTGCATAAATAAAACTACTTAACTATTTTGTAGAAAAATGGAGGGTTTCTGAAAATTGATGCTATTTTTCATTCCAGAATAATAAAAAATTTGGTATTCTAAAAATAAAAAGTCCCATCTTACTGGCAAAGCAGCATCAGCGTAGTTGAATACAGACACTACGACGACGAACTCTTCACCTCTAATGACGCTGATAGGGAGAGTGTAGGATATGAAGAAGGCTTGGAACCCCTTGATGGAAGTCATGTTGGATAGCCCAATACCATCTTGCGAGTTGATGCACACGGCGCTTCCGTCCCATTCTGTTATAGTGTGTGGAATGTTGTCCTCTCCCGTATATGTTCCGTCAGGACTGAAAAATAAGTCATTTATTCTTTTAAAAATTTTAAATAGAAAGAATATATTACGCAATTGTTAGTTGAAAATTTCTGTAGTGTTTTCCTCTCAATGTGCTCGTTTATTCCACAGTAATACTTATTACATATGGCGGCAGAAAAAAAGAGAGTATCAACGAGTTGCAGCTCAAACTGCTAAATTGATGTGCCCTGAAAACTTCCAAAATGACCTACCCTAGAGAAGGCTCACAGAGGCTGTTTTTGGCTATATTCTGGAGCAACATCTTTGGAAAATAATATCTAAATAAAACTATATTAATACCATTCAATATTTTTTCACTACTTAATTTTTACAAATAAATGCATTTCTTATTTATTTCAAATGTAAATCACTCATATTTTGATTTATGAATTGAGCGGATCTTTAGTTTTTTTTCACGCCTCTAAAAATCTAATTAATATAGCTTTAAAGGTCTGACACTGAAATTTACGCATCGAATATCATCCCAAACTTCCGAAAGACGCTTCTGTTGCAAAATTCCGGTGAGTTTCACTTAGGAAAGTATAAAAGCTGCGACCACACTTCCATGCTCTCTTTCTCCATTCAGCACTTCTCCCCGATCAGAGCCGTTTTGCACTTAATGTCGATTCATGTCCTGGACTTTGTTAAAATACCTTCTTAGATTCTTAAAATAATCGTCTATCACTTTAAGAAATACAAGTTTAGACTTAAGCGTTTTAGACTTAAATGACTGCAAATCCTTCAAAATGTTTCAGCACTTCGAACTAACACCTCTCTCTCTCTCTCTTCGTTACTGTACTAAATATTGAAGTGCTGCATTCATCTACAACATATTCTTTATAGCATGCACTTTGGAAATGAATTTTAATGCCTAATATTAACACGTTCCCTCTGTCTCTGAAATTTACGTTATTCAAGTGTGATCCACTGATGGTAGACGCCGGTGTGAAAGTGTTAAACTTTGAATGTTACTTACCCTGTCATTTGCAATTCAAATAACCAAGTCTCTGGAAAGTAGTTCCTCACTTCTACGGCAGATTGGGTTGCACCTGGACCGCCTGGACCGAAACTTAATGGTGCATTCCTAGCCATTGCAGCTTGCGGCACGAGATGGATAGGTTTTCCAGCTATAATAAAATACATTTTAGTAATATGTTTGATCAGGATATCGCTCTTTATTATGAACTGGAGTAACTTAATATGTTTG
>BGPR01002149.1:147290-170432 GCA_013235015.1 Araneus ventricosus
ATATATAAAGTGAGATATTCCTTTTTCATATTTTACTTCGAAAATATTTACCAAATTTAGATAATTCATTTTATTGATTGCTAAAATGCCTCATTTTCCTTCTTATTGATCAATCTAGTTATTGAGATCGGATAAGAGTTGGAATACCAATTCTTAAACATTTGTTTGCTTTCATTAATAATTATTAACTTTGTATTAAAAACCTTCCCTCAGTTTAATTGCTGTTTATTTGAAATTATCAGAAATGTAAAAATTAAAAATTTAACGACCACCCAAATCAATTTTTTTCACAATGAATGACATATATGAAATTATATCTAGCATCTTGTTGACTCTTTCAGCAGTCCTTAACCCTCTCAAACCGAGCGAGGCGGTCCCGGGCGGTCTACTAATTTCCCCTTAACAGCGACGAAGGTCGGTCTAAGGCGGTTGGCTTCTTTTAAAGGGAGGGGAGGTTCTGAGATCGCTTAAGAGATAAGCACAGTAGGGGGCCATTTATCCTTGCCAACCACAGCCCAATTCTGTGCCCCTTAAGGGAAGGCGGGATAAATAACCACCCAGGTTGGAAGAGTCCAATTCATATCGCTTACTCCTCCAAACTCCCCGGTTTTAAAGGGGCTAGAAGAAAAAAGTCGCCTGGGGATTAAAGAGTTAAATTTAAAATTTAATTCCTATTTATTTTTTTCTAAAAGGTTTTTCCATTTAATGTATTTAAAAATAGTGTGGAAAAATAATTGTAGGGAAACCCTTTTTTTCTGTAAATCCCACAAATATTACCTGGAATGCAGCATAAGAGTCTTCATATGATGATGAATAGAAAGAATCTGTTGGGTTCACTTTAGAATTTCCTGCAGATGGTTTTAGTCCTAGAAAAGAATATTTTTGAGTACTAAAACATATTAACTGCCTTGGAATCCTAAACCCTTTTCAAATAATCATTAGAGATTGATCACAAATTATCAAAAGTTATTTTATTCAAAAATCATGGATAGAACAATGTAACTGCAGATGAACTCAAAACACTTTCTCGATACACATAGCTGAGAGAATATTTGTTTAGATGGTGAGCCTATGAGGCTGACCATCTAAACAACATAAATGCTTTTGTCGAATATCTTGTTGCATATTTTTATAAGTGGCATTTACTTACCTTCAAAGATCTCTAAACAATAAAATTTAAATTTTGTGCAGTAGCAATTCTTAAGATTTTAATTAAAAAAAACTTAAGGTAAACAAAATAAACTTAAAATAATAATTTACACGATAGATTTGTCCCTCCAATTGTGCAATTCAAATTTATATTTTACTGCAAATATTGTAACCAATAACTGAAACCCATTTGATAAGCTTTTAAAAACTTTACTTGAATAGTATATATGCCTTGAATTGTATTTCTTTCAATTCAAGGCAAGGAAAGCGGTGCAAGATTGACACCGCTTTCCTTATCTCTTTACTTTCATATACAAGTAGTTCATGAAAGAACAAAATTCACACCGGTGATTCCCAAGAAATTTTTACATGAAACATGAATGGTAACACCTCGTATTCTTGGAAAATTGCTAAGTGAATTTTAAAATAACAACGCAAATGCATTTATTTATATTATTCAATATGTTATTATATTTCATTAATAGTATTTTTCCAAACAAGCCATAATTCACAAATGATAGTTCGAAATTTTGAGACTAGTTTTTTCTGCACGATTTTCAATAAAATATAAGATACTTGAAGATTATTATCGACTTCCGTCACCAATGACACTAGAACCGTTGTCACATTTAGATTTAAAGATTGAACTTAACAAATTGCATATTATTTAAACTCCAAATGTTAACCAAAATAGCCAATATGAATCAAAGGAAATAAATGTATGCAATTTGTCTTGGTTCATGTGGAAGACGTGCAGACATCTGCATTTGATATTCTGTTAAAGCCTCGTTTAAATATAATAAAGTACCTTCTAACTTAGTTTGTGACAATTCTTGGAAATCAGACATTCTCAAAATGTATTGTGTAACGGGTCTAACTAGCTATCATGCCTCCAGGTGGCGCTACCTTCGTCAATTTGAAGGGGAAATAATCGATGCATTCGCAGGAAAAAATTAATACACTTTAAATTAGAAGTCATGAAATGTTGCGTGCTGAGGCGAAGAATAAATAATATGCACAAATATTTAAAATAATCAAATATTGGGAAAAAAAGTTTGGCAAAGACTTTTTTGTCCCAGGACGGACCCCGATTTATCTTGCAATCAGCATGACGGTGCATTTCGTTTTAAATATTTTCAGGAAGTCAGGAGTGGAAGAAAGGATTGCAAATGGAAAATTAAAATTGTCTTCATAAAATTTATTTATATCAATAAATTTATTATGCATTTTCACGTTAGTCAAAATTGATTTCTTGGTCATTTTTAAAGAGTCTCAGTTTAGAAAAATTTACCACATTACAAATTATATTTATCAGTTTCCTCCCATAAAATAAAAGGATTTATTACATTTTGATAATAAATGAACTAAGTTAATCTCAAGTGCAACTTACCTGGTTGAGATTTGTCTGAATTGCAAAAGTTATTTGAACCATAATACGTAGGTGGGTCCAAGTTCGATTGAAGTTGGAAAATCTGTAAAAGGAACAGAACTAAATAGAAATTCAGAAGTCAAATATTCTACTACAAATACAGAAATATTATTAAAATAATATTTCTATATAACAAACCCAAATAGAAATTATGAGGAAAAATATTCTAACGAACACACATAAAAATATTTAAAATAATGTTAGCGTCCAAGCGAAGCAGAACCAAATACAAATTACGAAGCTAACAAACACACAAACTAGGCATTAAAATAATATTTGTATCCACAAACGAATTTATCTATTGAACCAGAACCAAATATAAATTTTGAAAGCCAAGTATTCTAACACATCACAAAAAATTTTAATTTAATATTCATAGCCAAGCGAAAGTTCTACTAAAATACAAATTTACACTGTCTTTCGTCAACTGATCGCTAGAATCAAGGAGGGTAACACTTTTATCCACTACTTTGATACCACAAAGAGAATTCGGAGAAGATGTGATTCGATGAGCAACGGGAGTTCCTGGTTGTGCTGAGTCAGATGCAAAATCAAAGGTAACCTGAAATAAAACGATAATAAGTCTCTGAGAATGGGTTTGCGAAATCAAAGGTAACCTAAAATAAGACAAAAATCACTGTCCGAGGATAAGTTTTGTGAACACTTTTGGTCATATACAATTAACCCTCTGAAACCCACAGTGCTATGAAATCTAGTTTCTTTAAAACCCAGACCGGCCGAGGTCAGAGAAGAAAGAAGATAAACATTTCCGTCCCCCATCTGCTTAGTAAGTGGTCATTTGCGTCGTGGGGGATTCTTTTATCGACATGTCTCTAACATCCAAACCTTTGTTGACTATATAAGGGTCGTTTGCAATTTGTGATAACTAACAGGCATTATAAGAGTAATTTTTAACAGTAATCAAGCAGAAAGCTTAAAGTAAATTGAGGCTCTTCCCTCGAACACTTACTGGAGACTTCAATCAAGAGTGACAGTGGGAGGGGAAATAACCATTGTTAAAAAGATAAGATTGCGCCCCGTTACGGGCCGTATTAGCCGTTTTGGCAGTCAGAGGGTTAATTTAAAGAATAAGGAAATAATGTTTAAAGGTTAAACATCTGTATTCACATTATTATATACAAGTGTCGTAGAATCACCTGCTATTTGTATGAACTCAGTGGTGAGTAAGAAATGATATGAACTTCATGGTGCAGGAGTACAGTGAAACCAGAGTGTTCCGACAAGGCAGGGACAAATGCGAAATACAAAAATATATACGGCACGTCTGTGCGGATTTGATAGCAGAGATAAAAGTTCAGTTCCAGTTAGTACGGGTAATGCGAGCAGAAGGAAAACATTAACAAACTGTAACAAACTAGTAGCGCCGCCTAGTGGAAGCACAATATGCACATTAATTTATAATATACAGCAGAAAATGCATGTGTCTGTTTGTTTGTTCATTTGTTTGCATGTCAGAACTCGTCCTAAACGGTTAACAGTAGCGACATGCAATTTCCACATACGCATTTGTATATGAAGTACATTTCTAGATCAACTGTGCTATTTTCAGCTTTCAAAAATTAATTCGTTCTTAAGATATTTAATTAAACAACAAACATTAAGGAATGTATCAGGGTTTTTGCTCCGTTTTCTGCTGATAACTTCTGAAATAATTATCGCGCGAAAAGGATTAATATACCATCTTAAAGAGCAAACAATTATCTTTTTAATACTTTCAATTTAATTGAGGTTCAGTGAATTCTTTAATTTTTTTTAAAAAAAATTCAAATTTCATTTTAAACACAATTTGTAACAATGCTTTCTGTTGTTGTAATTAAATGCAAACCAAGTTTTTGTTTTATCCTTTCTTTCATTCGCGTATGATGAAAAAATATTGCTTTCTTTGAACATTAATATAAAGACAGAATGTTTACTTCCGCTTTTATATAGCAGAATGCATATATTTTAATATGTTTGCACAGCAATCCAATTTTTAAATGGCCCAATGATTGTGTCGAGTCATTCAAGGTTACTGATTCCGGTTAGTACCGAAGAAAGAGGACTTGGAGAGAAAATAAAAAACACAATCTGGTGGTTTTTCTGGTCAGTTCCACAACACCAAAAAGAAGAGAATCGTATTACGGATAACAATATGAAGGAACTTCTGTTGTCGCCGTAGCAATGACGGGGTGAGAAAAATGGAATCCCAAGTGTTGCTAGACTCGTGCCAGGTGGTTCAAAGGACCGAGATAAAAAGAAAAGAGGGGCTTAAGTGCTGGCAGAGAGGTCAAATGACTTGGAAAAGGCCGAACGAAAACGAACGAAAGACATTGTTGTGAAAAACAGTATTATTAAGTTAAATTTTTTTTAAGAAATTAGACACGAAAATATTTTTTCCCGAGCAATGCCGGATATATCAGCTAGTACTAAAATAAAAATAAAGTAAAATAATAGAATAGAAAAAAGAATATAGTAAATGGATTAAATGTATCACAAAGGCAGGGGACTATATCAAGAAATGAGTCTTCTTTACTCATTTATTAGCTGCGTTTACCTATTGTTCAAAAATAAACTGCCTTGACCTCGATTTATTAATTATTCTTCGTTTTATTAAACATTTTTGTTATTTTCGACGTCACGGTTAACTTTTTCGAACGTAATTGGTGTCTCTAGTAGCCTTCATCATAAAAATCACTTCATCGTATCTTACATTTTTCTTATGTATGTGTGAAATTTGCACTATTGATTCGAATATAAATGGGAACCAATTTCTAATTATTGAAACAGTCTTCATGAACTAAATGCTTCTTAAACATTCTGAAAAAAATTCGCTGTGAGAATAACGAAACCTAGATTAAATCATCAGCACCATTGTTTCTGAATAAACGGATCGCGAAATTTACCAATTAAGGCAAAAGAAATATCTCTTCTTCTCCTTCATATTTTATGTATGCCTATAGAATTCAAATAATTGAAGTTGCCTCTATTATATGACCTAAATGAGGTAGGATTAATTTTTAAAAATTAAAAGTTTTCATCTATTTAGTTTATGAAATAAAAGCTAAAAAAATTTGTTTAGGTTTTTCAAATCTAAGGAAATTGTTAGCGCAAATGAATTATTGTACCAAATATTCACTAACATAACTAAGTCGATCAATTTATGAAATTGCCTTTTTATTTTACATCAAAATGTTATATACTCCATTCTATGTATAAAGTCTAAAGATTGCGGTAATAATACTGTTTTAGTTCTGAACGGCATGTCTGGTATTTTCTTTTTCGGTTTAATTCGGCTGCATTTCTTAAGGAAGGAAACTTTTCCTTCCACGTTTTCTTAACTTCCGGTATTATTTATCGCATGTTGCAGCTGTTGGCAGTGATGTTGCCTGCTTCTGCAGTGAACGAAGCAGCGGAGATTGTAAGAGACAGTTTTAGTTCATTGAAGGATATTTTCCAATAGACTATAGAGTATCGGCGATGGATTTACGTCCAAAATTCAAATAAAAGAGATTGTTAAATTTGTGGAAGATTTATAAAATCAAAAATTCATCGCTTATTAGTGCATTTGGTACCCTTATATCTTACGGGTTTCTTTTAGGAAGTGTTAAGAATTAATTACTCCTGATCTAATTTCATTTCTCAGGATAAGTCTTTTTTTTGTCAAATTCAGAAATCACACATTAAAAAATACTTTGAATATACTTTACGAAAATGATTACAATGTCATATCTGTGTGGTTCCATGAAGAACTGCAGATGTCTAACACATTGAATGTTGCTCATATGAGCAGAAAAGCACCTACATCATTCGTTTGCATTTATTATTCGATATTCAACAGAACAGCACATATAATTCCTTCACCAATGCAGATATCTTGCTTTCTAGGTCCTATAGTTCTGAATCGAGTTTGTTCACATAACGTAACAGCTACGTTGCCATCTAACTAGAGATAGTCTCAATTTGCGTTGTGACAAAACGTCCTTTTTTCCCCTGCAAGAGTCCACAATGAGCTCAAAAATCAGATTGGCTCTACTCCTTACTTGCGTGCTCATGTGCATCGCTTGAGATTTATTATCTTTTTGTTCAAAGAGGATTGAGCGAATTCCATTTATGCATATGAACGAACATTTACAAGCAACCACCAACAGTGTACAAATCACTTGAACGTTATCCGAAAATTTCCGGTAAGCGATTTAACATTTTAATCATTTAAGACATCTTAGATATTTATAGACATTTTTAAAATTTTAATCATTCATATTTCTAAATTAGATTACATTTATATATATTCATACTTCTCAATTACATTACATTCATATTTATTTAATTTCTTAATTTTACATTACATTATATTTATTTATAATTCTAAATTTTACATTACATTATATTTATTTTTAATTTCTAAATTTTACAATATATTATATTTATTTATATTTCTAAATTTTACATTAGATTATTTTTACTTATATTTCTAAATTTTTTATTGCATTATATTCAGTTATGTATAATGAACTTTCTGGGTATCATCCCAGAACCTAGATAGAAATTTTGTAATTTTAGTACAAATAGGTGTAAATTTTGGCCTACGACATATGTGTTCCGAAAGTATAAGAAGGACAAAAAAAAAATTTTATAAAAAATCCGTTTCTTGAATTTCACTTTAAAAAGTTCCTAGCTACATATTGTTGTTTATCGATTTAAGTAGTAAAGATTTCAAACTATAAAACTTAATCCTGAACGAAGTTTCTAGATTTGAAATCTTTCCAATGTAAAATGCAATAGCGATAGTTTTGTTACAAATAATAATCTAATGATATAATCTAGAGGTGATCTATATCTTTTATAATCTTCATATTAAATAATATTTAATAAGATTAGTCAGAGAATACCTTGTTTTTGAAGCATTTTTCAACTTCAATTTTCTGAGTATCTGCAACAGTTTCTCGATCTTCTCGAACGTAGAAGACTAAGAGTGTGAAAGATGATGACAAGGAAGCATCTACATCGATAGGGATTTGCACTTCTCCAATAGGTGGAATATACCTGAAATACAACGAAGATAACAAAAAATCAATACAGTAAAATTTCTCTAAGCGCGCATACCTGAATAGAGGTCATCCTAGTCAACAGCCATTTTTTGTTTGGCAGGTAATTTTTAGCTTTCAAGCATAATGTTAAAATAGCCTATAGGAACGACCACTCGAACACATCTGAACAGCTGGGGTGATCACCCGTTCAATTTCAATGAAATCTACACCTTTCGTTCTTATTGAATCTTTTAATAAGTGCAAAGGTAGGGAAGATGGAACAAAAAAATATATACACTCAGAAACAAAACCGAAAGTTAAATCGAAACTAATTATTGCTTTCCCAAAGAGAAGAGAAAAGTGAACTTCTGACTCTACGAGGGTTAAACATTCAAGAACTCATGGCTGAAGAGCTATCAGGCGTTTATTCGGACAAAGGCATTGGTGATGTGGGTTGCAACCATCAGCAAATGAATCTTTCAGCTCAACATACTTAAAGAAAAGCACATGATATCATTGCCATAACTCGCGTGCCAACGAAACTAAAGGTCGTTGATCAATAGATCGATGTGTGATGATGTGGGTTGCAGCCATCAGCAAATGAATCTTTCAGCTCAACAGACTTAAAGAAAAGCACATGATATCATTGCCCAACCCAAAAAACTACTGACGAAATCATTAGGAATTTATTTTTCCAAATAAAAAAAATTGAAAAAGCTATTTCCGGAATAGTTAAAAGATACAGGCAAAATTATATTTTTGTCAAAAAAAAAAAAGAATCTAATAAAGTACTTTTCCTTAGAACGTTCTGAAAATTCCTTTTATCAGAAATAACGAATTACCCAGGTGACCCGATTTTGTAAAATAAGTTCAATATTATATAACATTGTGTGATATTGTACAATATTATACAATATTGCGAATATTGCTCACTGTCGTGCAATATCTTTGTGCTACTGGGGTAAAACTTGCTTAAATGTGTGATGTGTAATTATTAACATGAAACATGCAAAATTGCAATATCCCTAAACCTTAAAATGAAATAAAGCTGCCCTATCTATAAACAAAACTAAAATCCAAAAATTCTTTCCCTAATTAGAATTATCAAAAATAATTAAAATCAATAATAATAATAGAGAATGAGTCAATAAATATTGCAGAAACTAACAGAATCTAAAAGAAAATGTGCTACCCTATCAATAATAAGACTTAAAAATAAAATAACAACAACTAAAATGGCTTGGAGGATTGGGTATCCTAATATATATTGATTTTAATTTTAATTTTTATATTAATATTTGTATATATTGAAAATATAGCACATGTTTTCCTTAATTGAAATATTTAACTATACATATATGTAATATTCTCACTTAATTTTACTTTAATTTCTAAAATTATATATTTTAAAATCTTAGAACAATAGTAATGTATTCCAAAATCATTTTTCTAAAACTCCAGTTTCGTTTTATTTCCCGCGCTGGATGTATATTAAATCACGCATTTTGGCATATTTATAACTAAAAGAATATTTTAATCGCTGCCACGCGCCCACAGAAAATCCTGACTAGGCGACTTGTTGGCGCCAGTCTTCTCCCTAAAATACCTACATAATTTGCTAAAAATAGCTATTATTCCCTTAATTTTATCACATGTTTGAATGTTAATCCCCTATCTGAGAGAACGCAGGTATTTTCTCGTTCTTTTTGGGCTTGAAACTTTCATACGAGATGTACGCATATTCCGCCACTCTCATCATATATTGATAATAAATGAAAAATATTTTTTTACTCGGCCTATTCATTACTTAACGACTACACCAACGAAAATATTATATATATATATATATATATATATATATATATATATATATATATATATATATATATATATATATATATATATATATATACAGGGTGGCAACTAAAGTTACTTACACCCTCCTTAACTTCAGAACGATTGCAGCTACAGGCATAGATGTGGTGTCTAAGTATAGTATACCTGCTATGGGCTACGACGTGAGACCACCTTCAGCGCCACCTGGCAGCATACTGCAAAGTTAGTGTTCCTATTTCCATAACGGTACAAGATACAGGGAAAATGTCAATTACAAAGTTGTAGAGCATCATCGATTTAGTATAAAAAGGCACCTGATTACATTAATACCGAAAACAGAACACTTAAAACGTACATTTGTTTGTTCGCAATTTCCGAAATTATGATGTCATAAAATATGGACAAATGGAGAAAATGTTGTTTCTTCGGACAAAAAAATGACCCACTATACCTCTTCTTGTGAAAATAACTTAAACATTACGTTAGTGTGACCTTTGTGCCAACATGTAGGACTTTCGATGACGTACAACTTTCGCTTATTCCAGCGTGCCAGTTGATATGTTAAAAAGTCTGCGACATGAAATTCAAACAAGGGCCCAAATCTGCATTGTAGCTGACGGAGAGAAGTTTGAACACCAAAAATAAAGGTATCTTGTGATATCTATTCGTATTCCTGCGAAAACAATCCTGCGAAAATAACTGAAACATTACGTTTGTGTGACCTTTGTTCCAACATGTAGGACTTTCAATGACGTACAACTTTCGCTTATTCCAGCGTGCCAGTTGATATGTTAAAAAGTCTGCGACATGAAATTCAAACAAGGGCCCAAATCTGCATTGTAGCTGACGGAGAGCAGTTTGAACACCAAAAATAAAGGTATCTTGTGATATCTATTCGTATTTCCCATTTTAATACGTTTTTGTTTTTCATTTGTGACTGTAGGTAGGGTTGCATCATTTCATTTAGATACTATTTAATTTTAGAACTATTGCAATTTTAATTTCTTTGTTTCTAAAAGCATTTTTTGTCTTCATTAGTTATGACAATTTTATTGGATTTGTAAATATTTGATATTATTTAATATTTACTGAAATTTTGTTATCACTGTATTTGTAACTTAGTAAAAAGTACTGTGCAGGAGCAAAGTGAGTATGGAAGGTGCTTCGATAGCATTTCGCGTTTCCTTTTCAAAATGAGGATAAAAGCTTAACTGAAAGATTTAAGACGAATGAAACTGAAAGAGAAGAAAATCAACGAGTGTTTAAAGAGATACAGTTTTCGGTATAAGAATTTCGGTATTTATTTGATTAATTTTGATTAGAAATTATGTTTATTTACTATCCGGAATTGTTAAGAATAAAGGAAGAGAAGAAATCTGGAAAACAAAATTTTCGAATCAGACAAATGCATAAAAATTTATGAAGAATCACTTGTAGAGGCAGGATATAAAAATTGCAAAGAGCAATCATAAATTTTATGGTTTTTCGTGCAACAATAAATTTAGTGCTCAGAAAGAGATGGAATAGTTTCTGTTCTGAAGCCAAGCATTGATTATTTTCAGAACAAGCATGCACTTAAAACTTTATGTTTAATTGCAGTCAGTTATTTTTTTTCATTCAAAAATCATGCTTTGATGCTTAACATTGAACATAAAATTTCACATATTTCTATTTTCAGTGTGGTAAAAAGTGCTGTAGAACAACTAGGTTAGTATAGAATGTAGTTCGATAGCATTTCCCGTTTTCTCCGCTAGGTTGAGGAGAAAACGCTGTGATTATTTATTGTTTAAGAAATAAGAATTTCAGTTTATTTATTAATTTGGAATAAGTGAACTAACAAGATGTTTTTTTAAAATATGAAAATTTTTTAAAACGTAAAAATTTTTATAATATAAAAAATTTTAAAATATGAAAATTTTTAAAACATGAAAATTTTTTAAAATATAAAAAATTTTAAAATATAAATTTTTTTAAAGATGAAAATTTTTAAAATATGGAAAAATTTAAAATATAAAATTTTTTAAAATATGAAAATTTTTAAAATATGGAAAATTTTAAAATATGAAAATTGTAAATGTTTGGAATAAGTGCAACGAATTAAGCAAATTATAAAGATATATTTGTGGAGGTAATATATGAAAAATATTCAGAGCTAGTACCAATTTTAATAGGTGCCTCGTGCAGCAATAATTAAATATGATGAGAATAACGTGCAACAGTTTCTATTCTAAAATCAAACATCAAATGAGCTTAAAACTCTAAGTTTAATTACTGACATTTATTTGTTTCCATTTGAAAACTATGATTGCATGCCTATCTTTATTTAAATTATCCTAGCTTAACAAGCAATACCATCTATCTCAATTTCTTAAAATTTCAAAGAGGAAGATTCAAATGAACTTTTCTCAACCAATAACGAATATATCTGAATTTTTTAAACATCTGATATGAACATGAGACAACTTGTGTCCAACTAGACTTGAAAAAAATTTATAAATGTTCGTTATTGCTTGCAAAAAACTCATATTTGAAATTTCAAAATATTGAAATAGGTGGTGTTGCTTGTAAGAGACGTTATAATAAAATATTATTTATTCGTTGTATGCTTTTCAACAGACTTATTTATTTCATGTCCTAGAAACTTTAAATAAATATATTTTGTAAATCTTTTTCGATCGATTTCAATAAAAGTTAAAAATATGAAATTATATTTTACAAATCCTGTTCTTACCCGCATTCTTGTAAATTAAGAATATATACCTAGTTTCTCTAGCGCTTGGACAATTCTCTTCGCTTGAAGAAGTTTCGCTCAATACCGTTGCAGGTAATTCTGGAGAAACTTGAGTTTCTGAACCGTTTATAAGTTCTTCAGTATTTTCATACTTGTCTGAGACATCATCTTTGACATTAAATGTTACTTGCTGTGATCCATATTTCACAACTTCACCTTGTTTTAATATCTGCAATAAAATTGATTATATATATAAATTACAAATAATTATTTTTCGATTTATATTCTCAGTGAAGTTACTGAGTTAGCCACACTGTAGATTATGCATGCAAAAAATTATAATAACTTAAAATTTAGACGGTTATAAGTGTAAATATACTACGTAAAAAGTAATTAGAAACAACTGAAAACATGAATCCGACCCCCTTATTGTTGGTAAGAAATTAAATTTATTGGTAAAAGAAGATTTTTTTGAAGAATATCTAAATGAACATTTTAGCAAAGTTACTGATATACCAACCCAAATGTTTATATTGCAAAGAATTAATCACTTGACTCTTTGAATTTATTTACAAATATTCATAAATTTTGTATTTACATACCTTTCCTTTCACAAACATATTCTCTGAACTCTTTCATGATACTTAAATTAGATTTTATTTTATTAATATTGTTTCAGTCGCACTTTTCGAAATAGGAATTTTACCTCCAAATAATTTTCGCAATATATTGCTAAAAATACAGTGTGTCCGAAATGTATCTTTACCCTTTAAAAAATAATTAAAAGTAAACAAACAATGATATGCACTTACCCTTTTTTATATTCCATAAAGAAAATATCAGAGATTTTTTGCAACGTTTTATTCCGCGATTTCAATGTAAGCACCATTAGTCGCGCGCAACACATCGAGTCTATACGAGATTCTGACCACGTTCTATGAAGCATCGCAGAATCAACAGTCTGGATGGCAGCTGTAATTCGACTTTTCAGTTCATGAGTGTCACGAATTGGAGATTGTTAAACAATATTTTTCAGGTATCCCCATAAAACGAAGTCCAAAGGTGTTGTTTCTGGAGATCTAGGTGGCCACGGTATTGGACCTTCTCTCCAATCCAACGCTTGGGGAATTTTTCATTTGAAACATTTCGCACTTCCAAACTCCAATGTGATGTACTTGTCAGAGTGAACAGTTACTTCGGGAAAGCAAAAAGGTCCTATAATTAAGATCAGGCTGTAACCCATACCACACGTTTACTTTAGGGCCGTCTCTTGCTTGCTCCAGTACGGCATGAGGATTTTCTAATCCCCACATTCGAGTATTGTGTCGGTTAACAATACCTGATACGTGAAACGTTGCCTAAGCTGAAATCATTACACGCTGCAGAAAATATTCATCATCCATCATTTTTTGTAACATTTCTTCTGCAAATGTTCGACGTGAAAACTCGTCATCAAGCTGTACTCATGCCATAATTGAAATTCATACGCATAAAGCCGTAATTTTTTATGCACTACATCATGCACAGTTGATCTCGGTATACACTGTAAAAAAAATCCCGTAAAATTTACGGTTTTAAACTGGCAGCTGGGTTGGTTGTGCAAAACCGTAAAAGTTACGAAGTAAATCCGTAGTCACAACGGTTTTTTACCGTATGAAATTAAGTTTTCTCAGTAAAAATTAAGTCATAGAAGTAAGTGACGTCATCGACTGAGTTGAGTTGTTTTTCTCCTTCTGTTCGAGTTGAAATGTGCTGATGTGTGTTATCAATAAGGAATATTAATTAATCAAGGCTTAATTATTAATTTCAATTAGTTTAATTAATATAATTCTTAATTGAACTTACTTGGACGATTTCGATGCAAGATGGTGACAAAACTTCTAACTCTTCCGAGCCGGGGATCGAAACCGCGTTCATAGAAATAAAAGGCAGTCGCTCTAACCACTAGACCACCGGAGACTTCATAAAATGAAGTAAAAATAATCTATTTGAGTTTTAAAGTCACTATAGCTCTAGTGGCGCCACCTAGTGGTGTAAAAATCAACTATTGCCAGAACACGTGTTTTAAGGTTAGCTTTCATGAGTGACAACAGGTTACTGCAACATGTGTAAACAATAGCGGAGATGGAACCCTA
Source organism: Araneus ventricosus (assembly GCA_013235015.1). Classification (NCBI taxonomy): domain Eukaryota; kingdom Metazoa; phylum Arthropoda; class Arachnida; order Araneae; family Araneidae; genus Araneus; species Araneus ventricosus. Next base: position 161,598 of record BGPR01002149.1, read on the forward strand.
TTAAAAACATGAAATGAATGCAATAAAATTACATTTAAGAAAAGGGAAAGTTATCATACGGAAAGCAATACCGTATGACGAAAAATAGAATTTGAACTGACGGTTTTAAACCGTTTATGGCTGGAGCGGAAAACGGTGAAAAACCGTTTTGTCAACAAAACAGCTTTAAACCGTCAAATATATGGAAAAAGTTAGGGAAAAAAACGGATATTTTTTACAGTGGATGTAAATACTGAGCCGCTCTGCGAATCGATTTGCGAGGGCTTAGACGAAAAGTTTCTTAACTTCGTTTAACGTCATCGAAGCTTCTGCTAGGGTGGCCAGATTTTGGTTTCGCTACCTGTCGTCATAAATCTTTCATACCATTCATAAATTGTGGGTCTTGAAGGTAGACTTCGATTGTAGGCAGTTCGAGATTAACGCTGTACCTGTGTTGAAGAATTAACTTTGATAAACCACGCTACAACTTGCGCTTGTTCTGGCGGTGAAGCCATTTTGAATCGAGAATGTTGAAAAACATTGACGTAGCGCCATCTAGTTTACACTTCATTCAAAAAATACTTTGATATTTTTCTATATGGAACAAAAAAACATAAACATAAAAAACTGTAAGTGCATATCATTGTTTATTTTTAATTATTTTTTAAAAAATATAAAGATACATTTCGGACACCTTGTATTATTTTCAACATTCTTTCACGTTTTATTGAGTTGTTCGGAAAGAAGGCAGTCGTTTTCAGATATCTTGCACTGATCATTATAGGAACTCTGAAATGCGGTTATCAATCGTTGAAATTAGATATCTTCTGAAAAGTGGTGCTTTCACTATTAATTTTGTCTATTCACCATTAAAATTGATTAGATTTTATGCGTTTAGTGTCAGTGTAAACATAGACATTGAATAAGTGCATTTTCCATATTTAATGATTTTTTTACTACCGAAAAAGGAAGAATGGTTTTCAAGCAGGGAAAAAGATGTGTTTTTTGAGGAGGTAATGCTGTGATTGAACGAACAGTGTACAAATGCTTGTAAAATTCAGACAGGACAAATAGCACGATTGAGACCATCAAAGATCCGCATAAAGCCGTAGGCCATCCGCGATTGACGACGACCAAATCAGGCGCTGATATCAAATAATCAATGTTTTTCCACTTGCGAAACAGCAGGAATACACGAAGTATCGAATTCCACGATTTATAAGTATTTGATACTAATTGGCTTTAGAAGTAGGCTTGTTGTTTGGGTACCCCACAAATCAAGAAAACTTTAATTGCACCGTATTACCACGAGTGATTTACTCTCAAACACAACGAAAAGATTCATTTTTTAAGTGGATGGTAACGGTAAGGAGACATAGATCGTCTATAATGATGATGAACAAAAATGATCATCGTGTTACTGGAGTGAGCCGCCATCAACCACACCAAAGGCTTTTTTTTTCATTCCCAGAAAGTTGTGCTTTGTTGCTGGTGGGATTGGGAGTGTAGTGTCTATTGCGAGCTGCTGCCGCAAAACCAAACGATTAATTCGTTTAGATGCAGTAGCCATATGGTCAATTTGAAGCAACCACTAAGCAGAAGCGCCTAGAATGGACCAATCGTAAAGGAGTTGTCTTTCACCAGTATAAAGTTAGATCGTACATATTTTGCATTTGTACCGGAGGAAGTTGTTGAAGCTTGGTTAGGATATCTTACCCCACCCTCCATATTGTTCTGACTGGTACCGTCGAACTACCATAGAACCATCTTGAGAAGTTTATATAGTGATATGTTAGAGGCAAATGGCAAATTATCATGAAATAAAATGGTGGATATATTTGGGCATTGTTAGTCCAAAAACATTTGTTCACTTTTCCCCCAAGAACGATACTTTCCGAACAACTCAATGTAAGTCTATAAATGAAGTAAGAAAAAATTCAGGAATTTTAAAAAGAAATAGAAATTTTCAACTTTAAAATTAATCCACTAATTTTCAAATTAAAAGTATAAAACAAGCTTCCTTGTATCGTAAATAAATATAGATTTAGATATTTTTTTATAAAACCAAATATATATTCAACTTGCATTCATTAATTAATGAATGAAGATTCGGATGAAATTACAATGGAACAAGAGTCCAGATTTACGTTGCAAGCAGTGTGAACCTACTGAACTGCAGTAGATTTATATTTAAAAGTAACTTGGAATTTATTTCATGTGACAAAACATTGAAATTTCTTAAGCAATCAATAACTGTTAAACAATTGATTTTTTAAATCTAAATTTAATTGGATTTTTCAAGCTTATTTTAAGTGCTAAGCTAGTCCTCGAAATTTTTAAAATGTTAGTAGTTAATATTTCAAAATTTATATGCAGAACATAAATATTAATTTTGCATTCGCGACTAAAATTCAATATTTTTTATCTTCCTTGAAACCACTTTAGGCGAAGAAGAAAATCTAGGTTGATCAACCTGGTACTGTAATTCGAAATCGGTGCTCTCTTTTGCAGTGAAAAGAAGTCTAACGTTCTTCTGAGTTCCGCATGGAATAGGATTATCAATGGTCTCTAACTGAACAAAACTTCCAGACGGGGAATAGAAGGGATCCAGATACGCACTGGCCGATGGTTGACCTATATTGTCTCCGCCAGTATACTTCAAAGACCTAGCCTAAAAGGACAGATAGAAATATGAATTAAATGATAAATGTATAAAAGCTCGAAAATAAGATAATAAGGCATTCAATTACTTTTGTGTTCTCTTTATTGAAATAAAAAATATGCACTGTCTTTGTTACAAATTCCTCATAAATGTTTTATTATTAATTTTCTTTATCTTTGTTGATATTTTATATATTCGGATTAATGAGTTTAAAAATATTTCTCCAGCAGATATACATAATCAATGCAATCAAAGAAAATTTCAAAATATCAATCTTTGATTCTTGTTGAGTCTAATGGTTATGGATGGTCTGATAAACTAGAAAATTACCGCAGAGTACGAATTCGTCCAAAACATACTGCAGACTATGCAACCGTCTCCTGTCTTCTCGAAGATTAAGCCAATTAACAGTTAACCTTATACGGCACATCACATCCGCACATTTTTAGCTAAAACATTGATTCCCTAGTCTTGTAAAAGTTTTCAGATACCCATGTCTTGGAATATTATTCGTAACCTATACTTCGTCGTTAAACCATCTTATAACCGGAATTCTCTCATTTTCAAACACAAAATCCAGCACCTATAAGGCAATCCACTCAATATTATATTCGAAAATGCCAATGAATTAATATACTGGAATTTTGATTGGTAAAATGCGATGTAGCCAATGCAATATTAGCCAATTCAGTGCTTTCGAAAATTCTTGAGAACAAAAATGACAGAGGAAGGTGCACATGACGATGAACATTATTTCGTATAGAATTTTGCTCAATCTTCTCCCACTAATAGAAAATTAAAATGTTACTCTTTCACGTTGTTGAATTATAAAAATACATTGATGACATTTCAGATGGCATTGGTTTAAAATACTTAAAGAAGCTGAAAAAATTTGGAGAGACTGAATTCATAGATGTCTTGTTTCGTTCATAGTTTGCTTCGCATGAGCCCACATACCGAAATCTAATGGTTTGAGGTCCGTGCAATGTCGATGGCCAAAACTCAGTTCCAGACGTATTCATTGTTAATTCCAACATATGCTACTGCAATTCATAGAAGATTACATTAGTTAACATGGCGTGTTACCACAATAATAGGTGTTGTGCACTTACTTCCCTTTATTCCAGAGGTTCGCAACTTGTAGTATACGCGAAATCAAAGAAAGTAATGACGGAAACAAGAAAATCTAAGGAATTAAAAAAAGTTGCCGAATTTTGTTTCCACAAGTGAATACTTCTTATTTAATAACCATTTGAAGATTTGATTACTGCGAAGTGTGGTTTTTAGCGATTTTTGTAAGCTAATGAGAAATTATGACAATATTGGCTTCATTTGTTTTGGCATTGAATTAATACTATTGTAAAAATGGAATAAAATATGAAATCAAAAATTAGCCCTGCAAAAATTATTAATTAGAGTCATTTGACTCTTAAGCTTACGTCAGTTCTAAACGTTATTAAATAAATTTCTTAACATAGATGGAGGGTTTGGATATGACAGTACGTTTTGTAGTAGGTAAAAAGTTTGAGAACCCCTGCTTTATTCAATAGGGTGGATGGTTAAGCCTAAAGTTTCTCATTTTGTATCAGATTATTTCAGTTAGGATAACTGTTAGTATCATTTCAACAGCTAACATAGTTTTTTTTATTTTGTATTTCCTGTACTGTGATTTGTGAAAGAAGAATTCATTCTCACATTTAACTCAATTGAAACTGCATCGACATTCTGAGGTAGGATTGTATATTTGATGTAACCATTTTCATCCGATGTGTAGTTCTTGCAGAATTTCACTTGCTTGTTCGCCAACCAGGTATCGATTATCCTCTTCCTGGACACCGTAGCACATATTTCAACAGGCTCTCCAGTAGCAGGAGTGTTGTCGGGGTTAGTCACTTTTAGCTATGATAATGGAGAAAATATAAAATATGTAAAAAATTTTCCATTATATCTATATACCTTATGTCTAAAATAGCCAAACTATTAATATTAATATTCTTGCCTTTCCTTTGTATGGTAGACCTGGTTTGTAATATTTTCCGTGGTCGCTATTTACGTTGAAATCCATATTTAAGGGGGAATAGCTTCGACTCAAGTACTGAGTTGTGTTCACTTGAACTCCTGTAATAGAAAACAATACAACAGCAATGGTTGACAATAAAAAAATTTTAGACAGTATTTTGATGCTATTGAATGTCCAAAATGTGTAAGAAAAAGAGAGCTATTTTAATAAGGAAAATATTTCATGTTCTTTAATTACTTTGGTAAAGATACAAGGTTAACCAAATTGTGTCCCACAAAGGACTACCTCATTTTAAACTTAAATAACCCGGCACAGGAGAAGGAAAACAGTGGGATGTTGATTTTGAAAGCCATAAAAATCTGATACAGAAGTTTCAAAATTAGTTACAAATGTTATCAATAGGTGGCGTGTTATTCTATAGTCGTAGGTAAATTTTTTAAAAGAGTGCTCTGAAGCATAGAGTGATCACCATCTTGTATAGTCTTGAGAGAAATCAGCCTTCGAACACTTCTGCCGAAACATTATAGGAGCGGTGCGGTTCTGAAACAAGTTGTTGCCTCACAGTAAGCGTTAGAAGATCAACCAGACACTTCGTTGTTTATTGAAGATGGTATAAGACTATACCGTACCCGAGTGGTTTTTACCCTTCTGGGGGAATAATTCGAGAATAGAGTCATTGTTTTGAACTATTCAACATTTACTACAAGAGACATGGATTCGTCAACTTACCCACTGCGACTATTTCTTGTTCGGAACATTGAAAGATACTATTTTCTGGAACAATCCTGTAGCACGAGACGAGCTTGAAGAGTTGATTTCTGAGGCATGAGCGTCCATTTGCATAGACTTACTACAGAGGATCCCTGAAAATTTAATTCTTCGTATGCGCCATTTCTGTGCTGCGAAAGATGCACATTTTGAATCGGTTGTGATGTGATTGCAAAGGACAGTTTATAGCTTTCTTCTCGAAATCAGTGCTGCGATTACAGAGCACAGCTCCGCCTGTAGGCAGAATTTGTAACTAAATTTGAAACCTCTGTACCAAAGTTTTACGGCTCTCAAAATAAACATACCACTAGTTTCATTCTTCTATCGATCTCCCTTGTCGAGTTATTTAATTTTAAAATCAGAGAATCCTTTCTAGGACACCCGTATATGTAAGAAGTTGTAGAAATTTCTAAAATATTAATTACTTATGAAGTGGAACTGAAATTAAGATGTAGAGTGATTGATTCCACATTTATTGAATTTGACCTGAATATGCATTACAAAGATTTTTTTGTAAAAAAAAATATAGAATAATTTCTCACAAATTAAAAAAAAATGATATTTAAGTTTCTAGTCCGTATATAACACTTTATTTCTTGCCATTTTTGTTTTTTTCGTTAAAGTAAATAGAAGAATATTATTTCATAAATATGGTCTTCTAACTGTCCCTTAATGAACGAGAGGGTTTTTTTCAAACAGTCGAGTATTTAACAATTTTTCTAAATTTAAAAATAGGGAATATAGGGAATATTATCCGCAAATGTTTAGGCATTATCGCATTTTGACATGAGTAACAGAATGCCATGATCGTAGAAAACTTTTAACTGATATTTGAACGAATTGCGCAAGCACTCTTTGCCTTCTTCCACTATTTGAAAACGCTGTTCCCTCAGTGTTATTTTTACCTCACCGAAGATGTGGAAGTCACATGGAGACAGATACGGACTACAGGAAGCGGGGGGATCAGGGTTCAGAGTTTTCCACTTGTTTGTTTTGTTTTATGAAAGTTAATTAAAATCATTCGATATTTTCTAAACATTTTTATATTATTCTAATTTTGTATTAAAGTAATCGCGCATTTGGTTAAAAATGTGGGAATTTAAGATGACAATTATGCTATAAAACAGAAACATCTAAAATTTCTAAGTATATATAGAAATAAGAAAATTGTTATGATGAAATTACCTGTTCCATCTTCAATGACATTGGCAGTGACCATGATTCTTTTGTAACTATGATCCCTTTTAGGGTCTATTTCGGTCACATTTATAGTATAGCTATAGCATCCATCTATCTAAAAGATTTGGAATAAAAGTTTTCTTTTAGTTTAAAAGATAGGATTAATCCGTCAGTTAAAATGCAGTATGGTACGCGTATGAAGCATTTGACAAGTATTTTGAGTTCTCTACTGACCGAAAATACGATTTCTTGCGATAGACAATTAATGTTAAGGTAAAATTTTGTTTTCAACTTCGAAATCACGTTATTAGTTTTTTTAGGCTTAAATCTATCACTGTAGGTCAATAATTATAATATATCGTAAACACTAACACAGTATTCGCTGTTGATAATTAACATAAGTAAAACACAACGTTAGAAATTCCTTTGTTTACACAATGATTCATTTCATGATCAAATTTTTAAAATAAACATAAAATACACTAACACAGTATTCGCTGTTGATAATTAACATAAGTAAAACACAACGTTAGAAATTCCTTTGTTTACACAATGATTCATTTCATGATCAAATTTTTAAAATAATTTTTTCTTCTTATTATTCTGACTGACAGGAACATAAAAATTAAAATAAACTATGGATGCATTATGTTCAGTTTACACTATAACTAAAAAAAGAAGTTACTTCATGGAAATTTTGGAACAAAGTGAAGGAAAAACTAAAGCATTGACATAATAAAATTTGAATTTTAAATGACACCATATCCTTTTTCGTCCTTCATAGATTCAAAATAAAAATTCTCTCAAATCTGGCAGATAATATTTATGACAAAATTACTAATATAATAGCCCGGATCTGTCTCTCACTGATCCGGTAACGCTCTGAGGTCACCAACAATAAAATTCGCGAGACGTTAAACAGCATTATTCCATTGTTAGAGCACCTAAATTTCAGCAATTTTAAATTTAAAAAGTAATTGTAGTTCTAATTTCAAATTTAATAGTTCTAAAATAGTGAAATAAAATTTGCTATCGATTGATATGAAATTTATCTCGCTATGATCAGTTCACGAGAAATTTTAAATTATATTAATCTTATATTTCAAATAAATTTCCGTTTTTTAATAAAAAGTAGTAAATCACGTCAGTGGTATATCATGCGCATGATATACCACGAATGTTTGGACGCCATGATGCATCTGATTATTTATTGCAATCGTGATGATATAATTTGATAATATATTTTGGCAACGTTAAAATTTACACAAAGACATGTGAAGTACAAGGAAAATTGTTAAACAACGAAAAATACTTTTCACGGAATGTTGTTTACGAAGAGGTTTTTTGAATAAAGAAATATGTAAATAAAAAAATTCTTGTCATAAAACATATGTTTATTTTATTGGTTTTCAATCAATGTTAAACATTTCTCGCGCATATATATCTATTTAAACACGTCAAATTTGACGGGAAATCTCTCGAATGAAGAAGCAATTTGCACCCGTCATACCATGTCGGGTGATTTTCTAGTTAAATAATATTAATATAGGCCTAATAATAAAATTACGTTTCTTGTGCAAAGAGAAAATCATTGTTCCTTAGCACATGTTTTTGCCAGAGCGAAAAAAAGCTCATTCGCTCGTTTCTTGCTGAGAAACAGTTATTTTTAACAACACAGTTTTATTACTCACTGCAGGTATGCGGGCGTGAACGAGATTAATTATTCTTTTTCTTTGTCTTTTTATTGAGAATTAACTCCAATATGAATTTGAAATGTTTCAAACTCGTTGCAATTGAATTATGTATTCAGATTCCATTGAAATTTTGATACATCTATATTTTTCACATGTGTATGCAAATAATTTTGATCTTTGTTCGTTTACCTCTAACGAATTCTGTAAGACTGGAGTTCTGGAATATGAAGACTCGTATGAGTACATCTCGAGAGATGTATTCAAATTCAATTGAGCCTGCACAGGTTGGCCATAAGTATACCTGTAATTATAAAAATATTGAATAACATAATAAATGGAACTGCAGGAGCAATTTTCTAAATTGCTGCTGTATTTACTTAAATTAAAATATTGAATAATACAATAAATAGAATTATATGAAGTAAAAGCTCATTTTTAACTAAATAACGCATAAATTAGGGTGAGAACATCAATGATTTTCCCCAATTCTTTCTGTAATATGAACATGGTAAAACTCATCGCCTCACTCCTAC
>BGPR01002149.1:170442-192521 GCA_013235015.1 Araneus ventricosus
CAAATGATTAAAGTTTGATACGGCGGAAGTTTTTACCTTTCATACTTGTTTCAATTTATACATCTTATCGACCAGCCATGAACAACAGGAAATATTTAGCGCTTTAGTTTTTGTTGATAATTTCCGGAATTCTGCAGAAATATGGATATTTTATGTAAACGTCACAGGTACCTAACATTGCAAGAAACAAATGCATAAGACAAGCTAAACAGTAGGATACAGTTACCTTGAATTTCGTCTTAGTTCTCCAGCTGTGACCTAATGAGATAAGGCATGGCAGGGCTAAGAAATATGAATCGGAGGAAGAAGATTACGTGCTATTTCATCGGGTTGTGCTCTTAACTAGCATTTTTCAAAAACTGGTAGACCGATATGCACTTTATCTCGCTTACCGGTTTTTTTAAAGATAAGCACAAATGTGGGCGAGTTTCCCCTAATTTTCTTCGAGGAAGGTAACTTATCTCCATATATTGGAGCTAAGTTAGACTTCTACTCGATTGCTTAGTTAGGTGTCCAAAGGTATTTGGTATAACAGGAGTACAACACTTCCCGTTAGCATGAATCCTTGACTGATGACCCTAACTAGATATGCTGTAACAAATGTGGTTAGAATCAGTACTTTATCTTCGCTTTGCAGGTGTTGTGCTTTAAGATTATAATATCATTTTCTTTGTAAATTCCACCAGTGCTCAATTACCCCAAAAATATTTACAATGATCGTAATCATTACTACTTAATAAACTATACCTAAACGCTTTCCTTGAATGCACTGAAAATTTGCAATTTAAATAAAGGAATCAAAAATTTGAAATTAAATTTCATGATTTAATTTCAGTTTTCATATGAAGGTCATACGATTGTGTTTAAAAACGTATAAAACTTGAAGCATAAATGTGTGTGTAGTTTTTAAAGAATACAAAAAATAAAACACTTACTGGGCACAAACGGATACAGGGATTGTATCAGCATTTCGAAGCACGAACGGAGGGAAGTTGATTTTCACTTCAAACTTTGGAAGTTCTGTAAAGGGAATAAGCAAATTAATTCTTTCATAAGAAAATTTTTCGCATCTTTTGGAACGAGATAATATTTTTAAAGCATGCGTTAAATCGTGCAGAACTGAAAGTCGCATTTCCTTAATACGCATACTAGGGTGGGTCGAAAAAAATAAATTTTTTTTTTTCGGAACTCTTTAGTGCGGAAAAGTTGCCTATTGTAATAAGAAGAAAAAGGGCATCAAAAATTTAAATCGGTTAATATCTTCCGTTCGCGCATCGTACTTAAAGTCAATAAAAAAATGCAAAATCGCGCCTATTTTGTAAATTTTTTAAGTTAGTTAAAACTTTTAACATAAACACGCTTTAGTTTTTTATGCCTGTTTTATCGTTTAAATAACCTAAATAAATTAAATTCTGATTAATAATCTAATATTTCCCGCTTGCGCAACGTCTCAGAAAAAACAGAAATCTACCAATTTTTCGCAATTTTCACTGTCCAACTCTTCGCTCGTTTTGCTAGAACAAAACGACCCAGAACTCACCACATGGAGGTGGTTGCACGTGTAGTTCCAGCCACACGCTACCCAACCAACCATCCAATTGTTGGGTGTAGCATTTACATTATATTTATTACTATTTACAAAGATTTTCCATAGAGTAAGATTCTTTCCCTTTTTCCTTTTCGTATCTACTACACATTTAAAGTCTGATTTTTTGGAGAAATTAGGCATAACCAATCTAGATTTCAGTGTTGCTTGGATATAGCCATCTCTAGCTTCACGTCCGCATTCTTTATTCGAGGCCTCTGTCACAAGTTTGATGCGTCTCTCCACAGCCTGGGTGTGACAGGGAAACTTTTGTATTTCTCTGATGGGCGTAGTGTCAGAATTGATGAGTGATTTAATATCATCTTCACTTAGGTCCGCAGCATTGGCGGAGGATACACCACACAAGAATTCCAATTAATAATTTCAATGTGATCGGAAGCTTGAAAGTTTATCTTCGGTGGTACGAAATTTCTAACAGTCTTCTTCTTTGGGACGATTTGTCTTGCTTTTAAGATCCTTCTATAACCGAGCTCCCGAATATATTCTCTTTCATAGACAAACATTGCCAACAGAACGTTGTCTGTGTGCTGAAAGAACGCATTTCGTTGTATTACTGGATCGACAACTTGAAGTAATTCATCGGATAAATACGTGATGTTTGGATTGCTTGAAAGACATGCTTTGGTCCGTCAGTAAAATATTCGCTCTTTTTTATAGCAAACCACACAGGCATGTATGATTTTAAGATGAAGCCAACTATTTCTTTTAAGTTTCCGGATGGATCTGATGAACTTATATACAGCCTAAGGACTCAGTTGGCCACATTAGCCATCTGGAATGGTACAAAGGGCGAGGGTCCGATTTGCCAAGTCTTCTGGGCAATGTCCCAAGGTGATTGCATTTGAAATGTCCAACAAATACTGTTGGTCTTTGCTCAAGAAATTCCTATCTATATCAGGAATAGAACAATCGACCACAGGGAGTTTTTCATAGCAAGTGAGCTGCTGCTCGATTGGCCCACTAAAAGATTTTGGCCCTGCAGTTTGGCCGTCAATATGTTGGAAAAAGTGGCGAAAAGGAAGCTCATTAAAATGCAGGAGGCATATGCTCCACTGTAGCGGGCGTCCTACAAGATTTTCTATTCAGTGGATGACACTGTTCTTGCATCCAGTGTTGGTTACAGTGCCATCAGACCCTACTACTTCTAGTTTTCTCATTCATCATTAAATAATGTTGTTAGAATAATCATTAAACAAACATAACACAAAACAATGCACAGCACAAACTCACAGCACACACGTCACACTCAGCACCAAAGCGTGTACCATTTGTAACAGGCAAAGAAAGACTGAAGTGAAGGTCGTAGCGGATGGGGAGACTGGCGAGTAGAAGACCGAGTTGGTGGGAGGGGAGGGGTGCGGCAGAGTAGGTAGGGATGGACCACGCAACGGTTCAATCTAGTTCAAACCAGTTCAATTTAATTCAAGTGAATTGTGTTCGTTTTGTTCTACCAAAACGAACGAAGAGTTCCTCATTGAAAATTGCGAAATATTGGTAAATTCCTGTTTTTTTAAGACGCTGCGCGAACGGAAAAAATTAGATTATTGATCAGAATTTAATTTATTTAGGTTATTTAAGCCATGAAACAATCATAAAAAAGTAAAGCATGTTTATTTTAAAAGTTTTAACTAACTTAAAAAATTTACAAAAAAGGCGCGATTTCGCAATTTTTCCTCAACTTTTAAGTGCGATGCGCGAACGGAAGATGTTAAACGATTTAAATTTTTTTATGCCGTTTTTCTTCTGATTACAATAGGCAACTTTTCCGCACTAAAGCGTTCCGAAAAAAAATATTCATTTTTTTCGACCCACCCTAACGCAAATTCTTTTATCCATAGAGCAAGATTCCAGTTATACTGCATTCTCAATAATGAAATGAAGTTGCGTTTTATAATTGCGTTTGGCAATGTGCAACTCAATTGAGAAAAAAAAATTATTAACAATTGTAGCGAAAGATTGAATTTTTAGAACCAGGATGTTCCTAATGTTCTGTGACAAAGACGTTATTTTAATAAAAAACAAATAGTATAAATTTTATAGTTTTGTTTATCTTTAAAATAAAGTGATTAACATTTTATGAAATACTTTTTAAAGGAGCGAAAAATTGCTTTAAAAAATTGTGTCATCGGTCCAATTAAGGAAACTGGTTGCCCCGATTGGTTAATTGACTTCTCAAATTGGGCCACTAATTTCCGAAATCGGACCGCCATTTTCTTCAAATACAATTCAAGCAAAAATATTTTTCATTCTCAAGTTCACCCCTACACGCAATGTATGATCCCAAGTATGAAATTTTATGCATTGCGTAAGTCCGTCTTCTTCTTTTGTTTCCTGAGGTATGACAAAACTGCGTAGCCTTAGTGTTTTTTTCTTTTTGAATCAGAACTTGATGTCTTTAATGGCTTTTTACTTTGGCTTTTTCCAATTCCAATTTATGATGACTACAAGTGAATATAAATGCTTTCCTCTAGTTCAAGATGATACAGATTTCAACAGCCCAATTTAGGTAAATGTTTGTGGTGTAATCTAGGCAACTTCTGGACAATAGCAAAAAATAAGTCCCCTAACTTTATCTTTAAACTATATTAATAAAATTATTATAGTAAGTTAAAGTCAAACTTGTTTTCTATCTGAGGATATAATAACATGTTTTACTACTAATATTAAAACATCATTGTTGGATGCAAAAAGCTGCGCAATAGCAGAGGGAGTCTAGAGCATTGCGCAGTCTTCTGGCAGTTTCCTGTAAGATCCCGGATTGTGGGTGTTGTTCCAGTAATGCAGTTAGGTAGTATTAGTAGTTGTCGTTCTTGTTCAGTGTCCATGTTGCTTGTTGGTCTTATATAATGTTTTAGCTATTTTAATAAAGTATCGTTTTGCCAAGATGGGCTGTATTATTGAGAGATTATTACACCAGATTCAAGAGACAATCGGGTAGATTTAGAAAACCGGTTTAGTCTTTTACATGTGCTGTCATAGTAGATGCAGCAATCATATTTGCTATTAGTCTTTTGTTAAATATTTGTTTGATGGTATCTAAATCCAAACATTTATTCTCTAACAAGAAATGCTTACTGTATTCTTTCACGTCAAACCTGGTCGATGCGGTATCCTTATCCTTGGACACGGTGATCCTCCAGGATCCTTGGACAGGTTCATCAGCAAGAGGAAATTCCATCTGAGTTATCCCTAAGAAAATTTTAGATGTTATTCCAAATATCTTTTTTCATTTGTATGCTTACTTCAGTATTTAAACCGAAATTGCAGTTCGATACTACATAAATACAACTTTAAATATCGCTTGCGGCTTACTAACACATCTTTAAGTAATTTGATGATTATTGTGATGCAATCTGAAAAGTTATGGAGGGAAAAAATAGGAAATAAAACTGATATACAGGGTGTACACAAATGAAGTGACACATTTCAAAACTTAATAAAAAAAACTAAAAATGTTGAAACTACAATTTTTTTAAAAATGAGAGCGCATCTCAAAAAGTTTTTCCAGATAGGTAACATGCCATTTCGGTGGTCTAGGGAGTCGTAAATCACTGGAAATCAAAAATAAGTTTAGTGCTATTATATGAGAAAATATCAAAACTGGAAGAAAAATAAAAGCATGTATTTGTGGGGAATTTTACGCTATTTAAATTTTTAATTCAGATGAAGTGTGAAAACTCAAGAGGTTTCGCGATATTCAAGAAAAACTGAAAAAAATAAACCAGGAAACACGCATCGGCTTCTGCTGATCGGTAGCCATTGCGTACGGAATTTTCTCGCTGTAACAAATTTCGAACGGCATAACGCCGCGTTACCTATCTGAAAAAAACATTTAGAGAAGCGCTCTTATTTTAAAAAAAACCGTAGTTCCAACATTTTAATTTTTTAAAATTAATTTTTGAAATGTGTCATTTCATTTCTGTACACCCTGTATAATATGTTAGAATTTTAAATTTACCTGCATCTGAATGACTGGTATTTAAATAAATAAATTTTTTAAATTTTATTTTTCATTCTTTATTTTTTCTTATTTTTCCTGTTTTTTCTCAAAAAAAATTACATAATTTTTTTAAACAATAATTCAAGAATAATATATTTCTATCAATATATATTTGAATTTTATAGTTCATGACATCTAGATATATTATTAGGATTTGTACTGTAATTACTATAAAGCGTAAATGCAGTTTTCACGTGCAGTTGATACTCGATTAGGAAAGTGATGCTCTTTTAGATGTTTATGCTATTCTGTCATTCTCCGCAAGTATTGTAATCTGCTAATCATTTGAGTGTTATTTTATGCCCCTACGGTTACCTGTTTTAACCCTAATAAAAACAGTAACCTACAGTTAATGAGCTAATTACCAATATTGAAGATTGTAAAGTTTTTGCATGAGAACCAACCAGAATATGAATACTCAATCAGTATTCATTAATTCCAAACTCTTCCTCTTCAGTTTTAATAGCTCTGTATATTTTAATTTTTAGTAAATATCCCTTTTGTTGTTTTATATAACGTAGATAGTATGTCTAAAGATAGCTTCATCAAAATAATAGTGTTACAAATTCCTTTTCCGATAAACGAATATAAGTAGGGGAAGGTAGGGTAAAACCGGGTAGCTAAGGTTCAAAGACCTGCTGCAGCTAAAATATTCGAGACAAAGCTTGCCAAATTTTATTGAAATATTCATTGTTTATTGGTGTACAATATACCTTTCCAGAAAAGTCACAGTTTCCTTACTTTTTTATCAATGATTTTTATATTAAAAAAGTTAAACTACCCGGTTTTACCCCACCAGCGGGTAACATGTTAACTTTGTGGGAAATTAGGAGAACTCTATTTTCAGCGGAAAAGTTGCAATCGTTTTTATTTTATATGACAATTTAAGAATATTAGTTACAAACTTCACATGTAAAGCAGTTGCCTTCTTTCTCCTCGCCACTGCAGATTTCGTGGGCACAGCTAAGACAATTTTTACATTGGATTAACCCTTATTATTTATTTAAATTAGAAAATTAATCATTTAAATATAAACAATCAACGTCTGATGTGTTTTTATCGTCTTAATCGGAGGAATCATCAATACTGTCTTTCCCGGTCTTATGCTACTTGGAGTACCCGGTTTTACTCCTAGTGCAGAGGTTATAGGAAACGAAATAGAACAGCACAATTATTGGAGTAAATCCTTATTGTTTGATAGGGAATAAATTCTTAGTTGAAGTATAATAAGCTGCACTAAATATAGTTTTTATAACTGTAATGACTTTTAAGTAAGGATAGTTTTAAATCAAACGAACATTAGAGTGTTGACGTCTTAAAACAAATAAACCTTCACAGAAGTAGTGAATTCAACAGCTGCAACACGCCACTATGACTGCTAGTTTTTCTTAATTAGTAGAGTGTAATTCCGTATCTGTCCGCTAGAAAGAAGAACTAATATTGCCAGAATCAAAGGTACCTGGTTTTATCCCACTCTCCCCATACAAAAAATTAAATACTGGGTATCGATCATTGAAGTTCCTCTATTTGGAGCTGTTTGCAGTCGTTACCATTCATCAGAAAAGTGTGAAACTGTATGGAAGACTTTAAAAAAGAATGGAAAAACCATTCAGGGAGCAAAAAGGTGTTCCAAACGTGTCCATCAAAGAACGAATTACGGTAAAACTTCGATTAACCGTCACCATCCGGACCAGGGCTGTGACAGATAACCGAATAGACGAATACTGTGTCATACGCTGTCACATGCTTCTACAGTCCCTTTTGAGGGGTATGTGACAAATCTCAGAATCCCAGGGAGGGAAGGAATTTTCACCGCACATGTGGTCAGCTCGTTTAGATGGGGACACAACAGGATAATTGGCCATTCGCTCTTCAGGGAGCACTTTGACGAATGACCCGAAGTCCGGTGGTGTTTTCGCTTAACAAAGGCTGTCCGGTTCGAGGATAATAACTGATGGCGCGAGATGCTCTAGTAAACAACCGAAAGAAGAATAACCGTAACTTTGACTCTCCTGTGTTCTACGATCCAGTTTCCTCAATGTTTACCTGTTAAGTTCTATGTCTTTTATTTGAATAAAATTTTGGTGTATCAATGAGAAATAAATACGCTTGATATCTAACCAAAACACAAGCGTTGAAGCTCATTGTCATTCTCCCTCGATGTTCATCAGTTTCCGCAACCTGTGTGCTTTTAAAGAGAGGCGTAAATGTTCAGCTATCAACAGAAGAGGCTCCCTTTTATCACTCACCTTTCTCACAATGACTCGTGACTACCCCTCTTCTCGAACCCCGTGGTTCGAGAAGAAGGGTGGTCTTAATCCCTCAAGAAAGGTACGTTCCGAAAGAGCCCCCAGACGAAGTCGTTTTCGAAATATTGAGCCCATGCGAAAAGGTTATTGTATATGTACAGTAACGTGATTTCAAAGCTGGCTTGGTACGAAATTGAAAATAAAATGTATATATTTAAAAATGAAATGTATATACATATTGTATTTAAATTTACAAGTCGATCAATCTAAAGTTCAATATGAGAGTAGAAACGAACAGAAATGTATTATAATATTACAAACCTACGTTACTTTAAAATAATATGATGATGACGGATAACAGAAACTGACAGTTAAACGAGTGACGCTTAATTGAAGTTTTACTGTACAATGAAACCGGTAGTACAGATGCAATTTTTTCCAGAATGTTGAAGTTGTTGTTACTCTACTTGAACAGCAACGTCTTCTATTACTTCAGCAGAAAGGGATTTTCTTTCTTTTCCAGGATATATCGAGATTGTTTCTTCATTTTCATAGTCATTTCTCGGAGTCCTTTAGAAGAGATTAAACTTTGTTTGAAGTCCCATTAAAGTTCGAATTCTTCATAGAGCAGCTGATGCAGAGTCGGTGTTTTGAGAAAATTAACATAGAGTCAAGACCATTGTGAATAGCAAGGACACTGGAAACAAGTTCTCCTCGAAATGTTGGTCGATTGAACAGCTACTGCAATACATCGAAAGGTTCTGTGTATTTTCAAGGTAATTCATCTCTGGTGGCAAAAATTTGAACATTTTTATTTGATGAATGTTTTTCTGATCTCATTGTTAAGCCATCCACAAAATTTCAGAAGTTTCAGATGAATGGTTGCGGCTGTAGTGACCTCTAAATAGACGTACTTTAATTACGGACAGTCTGCACAAGAAAGTCATAGATTATAAAATAATTAATTTTACAGTCGTATTTGAACTTTAACTAATATTTCTAATATTATATAAATACCATATATAATCATATATGCACGGTATTAATATAAGACATATATTCTTAAAGGAAAAATCATTGTAATTTCGTCGAAACGAATATTTATTAACACATTCACGCCGGCTCTGAAAATTGAGCTTTCTTCCACCGGCCAGCAGCCCTGAGAAGGTTTTACTTTATTGTGCGGCAATGTGCGCAATAGGAAAACTTATATGGTCAAGTCAAGTGTCCAACGACGGCCGGCCTACCCGTTAGGGTGTAAGACCAACAAAGACCGCCGGGGAATGAGAGCCAAACCTCAGACTCCAGAGGCACCGCGGACACCCAGCGCCCCAGATAGCATTTATTGAGTTTTATAAATTGTACAAAAACATAAACGCCAGGATTACATGATAATTAAAATTATACAATAAAGGAAATTAATACAATTTAAATTTTACCCATCTGAGGCAAGAGCCATTACGACATTTCAAAAAGCAAAAAAATCGATTACATTTAAAGTCAAAATCAAACACACCAAACTCATCAAAATAAACACAAAGAATATATGTACAACACCCCGGATCAGGGAGTCAGGGTGCAAAGTACCCGAAAAGGCCCAAAGAATATGCAAAACAAACAGCAAGAATAGAAAACGTGACACAGGATACAAAAGCATCAAAAATCACATTTAGTAGCAAAATACATACAGTCTCAAAGTTGCACAAAAATGAAAAAAAAAATCCACATAGTATATCTTCCCATTTAACATTAAATTATTCATACAATCAATGATGTATACAAGTCCACAAACTACACAAAATAACTCAATTAAACAATTAAAAATCAATATACAGTACTTAACAAACCTTCAAAACATATTCATAGACCCCAAAATAGCCAAAATCCCACAATAACAAACAATACTCTCTCTCCACCCAAAAATTCCAATCCATTCAAAAATATATCAAAAGTTATACTAAATACAATCGAAATTGCACAAATGTTAATCTAAAAATCCATAAATACGCCCAAAACATCCAAAATTATTGGGCGGCGATGTACGCAACAGGAAAACGTACGTGGTACCGCCCGATGAGATATCCGTGAACCACCGGTGATACACGTAGCCTGATGGGACATTAAGGTGTGAGCCGCCGGTGGTACACGCCTCCCGATGGTACGTTCTAGTGTGAGCCATCGATGGTATCTGCCGGCGTGAACGTGTTAAATTCATTGAAAAATTTATAAAATACCTTTTCCAAGTTGTACTCTTTGAAACTGAAACAATCGTGTTCCTTTAGGGTCGTCTACGTAAACATCAGCAGTCTGAAATTATATTTGCAATAAAATATTTATTTATAAACACATAAACGACTGATGATCAAATTTTTAAAAAATAAGATGCAAGAAAGATATTGCAAGGAACACAAAAAAGATTTTATGATGTCTCCTGCAACATTACGTTTCTATTTCGTCTATCCCATTCCATATCTTTAACCCTCTCAAACCGAGCGAGGCGGTCCTGGGCGGTCTAAAAATTTCCCCTTAACAGCGACGAGTGCCGGTATGAGGCGGTTGGTACCTTTTGAGGAGAGGTGAGGTTCTGAGATCGCTTAGGAGCGCGGTAGGGGGAGCAATTGTTCTTGCCAACCACAGCCCATTTCTGCGGGCCTTAAGGGAAGGTTATAGCAGGGAATGGGGGGATAAATGACCACCCAGGTTGGAAGAGTCCAATTCATCCCTTATCATCCCAAACAGGCCAGGTTTTAAAGGGGCTAGAGGAAAAAAGTCGCCTTGGGATTAAAGAGCAGAAAGACTATTACCAAAGTAAAGTAGTGAGAATCATACCATATGCATAATGCAGGCTGTTCATGTTCACAATATGTGAAATGCATCACCTTGTAGGAAGAAACAGGATATGACAATAGAGCAGAACTATAAGCTGAACATTCGCCAGCGCTCCGCTCCAAAACCCGTAGTCAGTGCCAAAATCCGATGAGAATTGGCACATGTGATCGAAATGTTTGGATTTTCATCCGGTTCCGTTTTAAGGGACAGCTAGCCTCTGACAAAAGAGCAAAAACCATAAATAGGGGAAGTGAAGCTCTCTCGGAAAAACGGGGCGGTTTGACCTGTTTTGATGGCGGAGGGGGAAATAGTAGACACACTAGCCACAGGGGATTGAAGTGACCAGTTGTGTCGTTTGCATGGAGCCACCATGAATGACTCACCTAAATGGATGGGTTTGATGAGGAGCTATGCGCCCTAAGTGGTGTGGAACGGTCCAATCGTGAATGACCAATTTCAGACTTCGTGAAGTTAGATGATAAGCATAGTTACGTTTGTCATGTGGCTGTAACGTCACGGGATTTTATTATCTTCCTGTATTCCTCAAACAAATGAAGAAAAAAATTGTGAACTTTAAATAAACTCACGCGAAAAATGTATGCCGAGTCATAGAATATTTAATGTGAAGAAAAGTTGTTTGAAATATTATCTTTGAATTTCTTTTAACATTTAACTCTTTTAACATTGTATCTCACTTTTTGAAACTCTTGAGAAAAGACTTCTGAATGATAAGAATTATTAAAAGAAGGCTTACAGGAGTTAGTAAGTAGGAGAAACTAGGGGTACTTGACCCTACTTTTACTTTTTCTTATATTTTTGAATATTTGAATTTTCATCATCATAAAAAGATTTGTTTATATAAGAAGGATAAATGTGCTTATGCTAAACTGATATTTCATTTAATCATAAAGTAAATATATTTCATGATATCTCCCACGGTCAAATATCCCTAACCTTAGGGATGCTTGACCCAAAGTTAGGGATACTTGACCTTATGGGTAGGGATACTTACACTACACTACATGCAAAGAGTATTTCAATTCTTTTAATAATTTGTATGCACGCGAAATTCAGATATTAGGTTATTACTACCGAATTATAAAAGGTTATTATCGAAAAATATTAATCAAACTAATAAAAAATATATGGAATCTATGGCAGCTGTTATTAATAAAATCTAGTTAATAATTTAAATTAGTCTAGTCATTAAATTAAATCTAGTATAAAATTAAATTAATTCAAAATTCATGTAACAAATCTGACTACTTGTTTTACAGTGTATGCATTTTTTTGTTTAATATAAAATACAACTAAATATCGTCTTAATACTTACATCATTGTTTTTATTGGATGGTTTTAAATTCTTGTCTACCTTCAGAATTCTGAATTTTACTGGAAAGACAAATGATAACTTAAATGCATGTTTTTGGTTTGGAAAATATAATTTGATTAATTTTTAAAAATAGCAAAAATAAAAAAAGTTTAACATTTTAATTCTATTACTTAAGGCAATAAATCACTTAACAAAGTTCATCAATTGTTTTATTATTAAAAGTCTTCGGATGAATAACCATGTGCAAGTTTTCTTTTTTAAGAATTTTCTAAGGAACATGTGAAAAATTTTAGATAAAATCATTTGAAATGCGATTTTTAAAGTTACAGTGATTTATTAATATGTTCTGTCTATTCTGAATACAGAGATCAGAAATATATCTCTGATTTGATCATAAAAATAAGCTTCATGTGATCTTACAAAACAAGGAAACACCACAAAGTACTCTAATTAATTGTTTTGATAGGCATGATACAGAGCAGATTTCAACCAGTAAAACGTCAATGTAAGATAAAATTAAAGGTAAAATGTTTTCCAAAAATATTACATAATTACTTTATCCTTCCTTTACATAGGAACGTTAAATCAATATTCAGCCGTTAAAACAATTTTCATTTCATCTTTCTTATAAAACATCAATAGGAAACAATCTATTTAATAAAATGTAATACAGTATACACTCTGTTATCCGGTTTGCGGATTATCCGTGCTCATTCCGGACTCGCAAAAAAATTTAAAGAGAAACATTTTCACGCACGCGCAAAATCGATGCTGATGTTCGATCGAGAGATTCATTCCGTGAAACTAGTGAGCAGCGACGGCGGAGGCTAAAAAATAGATTCTTTCTTCCAACACGTGCAATCTCTACCGGTTCAAACCCTAATTTTCCGAGAAATGAATCATCCACTTCCTGCTAGCTCATTCTCGTACTAACACGCTTCTCCCTATCACGTCATTCTTTAACCTCTTCGTCCTCTTTCACTTTCGCACGTGTTCCTTTAGTTTTTGCGTCTTGTTTATCGTCAGTTAGTAGCGTGAATATTTTACTGGTAAAAATGAATGGTGTGAAACGAAACATTTTAAATGCTAAACAAAAATTCAGAAATCCTTCACAAACTTGATAATGGAGAATCAGCAAGTACTGATGCAGAAGATGTACTAAATGAGGGAAATACAATTTCTCATTCTGCTGCTCTGCAATCTGCGGAAACTTTGTTAGATTATATGGGACAAAGAGGATATGATTATGCTGACATTACAACGGTTCGTAAAATGTGTGTCGATATACGACGAGAGATGAACAAAGAGCAGAA
Organism: Araneus ventricosus; assembly: GCA_013235015.1. Taxonomy (NCBI): domain Eukaryota; kingdom Metazoa; phylum Arthropoda; class Arachnida; order Araneae; family Araneidae; genus Araneus; species Araneus ventricosus. Next base: position 183,773 of record BGPR01002149.1, read on the forward strand.
GCAAAGATGCATTACAGATTTTTTTAAACAGCAAATGTTAAAAGGAAAATTCTTAGTTTGATGTTATACAGCATGCAAATTTAAATAATTTTTATATTTTTGCACTGATGTTGATTTTTCCTTCAATAAAAAGGAGTTTTCGGATTATCCGTGTTTTTCTATTGTCCGTGAGATCCCTCCCGGTGATAACCCGGATAATAGGGAGTGCACTGTACTTTAAAAATTCATGAATTGCTTGGTAGAATACTATCAATTGCTTGATGGAATAATATTTAGTACATATATCTGTCATTATATAGCAGGAAAAGAATCATACCTGTTTGTCCAGGTTTATACAGCGGTTTATCCGTTTGAATTATATAAATGTTTGCATTTGTGTTAGAAAAGTGAACTTCATCACTGCCGCTGATTGGCTTCCCACACATGGTTCCATTAATTTGCAATCTTCCACTGTACACATAATCAGTGTCGGTAAAAGGTTTGATGAAAAAGTTTAGAAGCGAATCTTTGTTTCCTGGAAGTATACAAATAGTAATTAGTGAGTGAAAAGAAGTTTAGGAAAAACATAGAATTGACGAATACAATTGTGGAAAAATCTAACCATTTGCTATATTGTACGTCTGTTGTTGCGCAAGGGTTTCATTAGAGTTATAATTTTTCGTGTAGTATAATTGAACATTCAAGGCACTGCTATCAAGACAACCAAAACGTAACAGTTGCAATTGGTTATTCTGTCCTCTTTTCAAAGATCTTGGTGAAGTGAAGATGTATCCACTACAACAACATATAAAAATAATACAATGTATAGATTGGGAATATAACATTAGTTACAAGCAATAGTTGCTATTAAAAACATGTTAGTTTATGATAATATACTTACGTCTCGAGCAGTAGAATTTCATGTACTGTAACTTTGGGGGTTGTATAATTTATCGTCGCTTAATAAGCAACACCACCTATTTAATTTTTTTTTGAAATTTCAAAGAAGAAAAACAATCACTTTTCGAAACTAAAAAAATCACTTTTTGAAACTAAAAATTAATATTTCTGAACATTTTTTCACATCTGGTAGGAAATGCAGTCTCATGTTCATATCAGAGATTCTATAACTTATCGTTGCCTAACACGCAACACCAACTATTTAAATTTTTTTGAAATTTCAAAGAGGAAAAAACTTTACTTTTTGAAACTAAAAATTAATATTTCTGAACATTTTTTCACATCTGGTAGGAACATGCGGTGTCATGTTCATATCAGAAATTCTGTAACTTATCGTCGCTTAATAAGCAACAACACCTATTAAAAATTTTTTTTTTGAAATTTCAAAGAAGAAAAAAAATTACCTTTCGAAAATAAAAATTAATATTCCTGAAAATTTTTCCACATCTGATAGGAACATGCGGTCTCATGTTCATATCAGAGGTTCTAAAACTTATCGTTGCCTAACACGCAACACCAACTATTTAAATTTTTTTGAAATTTCAAAGAGGAAAAAAAATCACTTTTCGAAACTAAAAATTAATATTTCTGAACATTTTTTCACATCTGGTAGGAACATGCGGTCTCATGTTCATATCAGAGATTCTATAACTTATCGTCGCTTAATAAGCAACACCACCTATTTAAATTTTTTTCTAAATTTCAAAGAAGAAAAAAAAATCACTTTTTGAAACTAAAAATTAATATTTCTGAACATTTTTTCACATCTGATAGGAACATGCGGTCTCATGTTCATATCAGATGCCAAAAAAATTCTGAAATTTTCGTTATTCGTTGCAAAAGTTCAGTCTTTTTCTTCCTCTTTGAAATTCCAAAAAAGTGAGATAGGTGGTGCTGCTTTTTATGCGACATTACATTATATTGCTCAATGATGCATTTCGATCTAATTTAAAAATTTTGCCTTCCTTAACTAGTGTTGAATAATATAATAATTTTTTTAGTAAAATTGGTAATTAGATTTCTGAGTTCATGCAAGTAAAGTTTTAAAAAATATTTAACTAAACAATTAATAATCTTCAATTGAAAACTGAGTTACAAATTACTTTAATGATTTTTTAAAAATTATATTTCCCTCGGTTCTTACTCTCTATTAGAAAAGTTAATCAACTGCAGTTGAGCAATAAAAAATCATGAAAGTTAAATGTTAGATGAATTACACGTGAATTTATTTTCGTATTTATTTATGAGAAAAGAATTACAGTACAATATTTATTTAATTAATTTTCATTTATCATTACATTTATCTTAAAATTTTAGGTTCACGGAAGATTTTTCGCAGTGGGAAAACATTTTAAACCCTGCTTATAACATCTTCGGAACCATAATTTCGATGGCGTCTTGTTCCCTTCCAAAATTCTCGATAAACAGCAACGACTGTAGTTTGTTACAATATTGTTAGAAACGTGGAAAGTCGCTTCCCAGCAATGTGAGTCTTATGGTTGGGAAGAGAGTTTTACAGGGGTAAATATGAGATGACCGACAGCAGCCACGTCTGAACCCCTGACCTTGGCAACCATCTTGGCGACAAATTTGGCGACGTAATATGGGATCTCAAAGGTGCTGGAATCTTCTCGATATTTCTATTAGGAGAGAAGATACGCTTGAATGTACTAGATAATTCCATGTGACGTCACGGCCTGCCGGGGGAGACTATATAAGGAGAGCGCTTGAATGGCGGAGGTGTATTGATCCATTGGGAACGACTTGAGAGCTTCGTCCGCAGTGCGAGCTAGGAAGCTGGTGAGCTGAGCGCTATTGAAAGTGCACTTGTCGTTACTAGTTATTTGCTGACTGTTTGTGTTGTTAGATAACAAAGTGCTGAACTGTTATTACCTGTGAATTGTTGTCTGTTTACAATGGTAATCTGTGCAAGAACTATTGTTTCCTGTACCTGTGCTACGTGTTTTCCTGCATATTTGTAAATAACCTTCATTCTCCATTATCCTGCGTGTTGGACTGTTGACAACATCCACCCACAGTAAGACTTTTGCAACAATATGTACAGAGCAGGGAATTATTGGGTTAAAAGGCAGAAGTCTTCGAAGAGAGATTCCCCTGAAGACTGAAAGCTTTAAATGGGGAATAGCCTTAGATTCTAGATGGATTTAAATATCACGAGCAGAATTAAATATATTAGATTAAATTTATGCACTGAAACAATTTAGGGGGTCGCAGTTTCACATTGCCCATGCACGACCCGCTCCTGATGTCTCAGAAAGTGTACACAGAAATTACAGTCAGATAGAAATTAATAGAAGATATTTTTTAATCATATAACAATGATTCATTAAAACGCGATTGTAAAATGAATTTATTGTTTTCTGTTTCTGATTAGTGCTTTGTTTTTAAAATTTGTCTTTAGTAGAATTTGAAACTCTTGCAAAACACATATTGAAGTGCCGTGAAGATTTTATTAACTATTTCGAGGTAAAACTACAATACAATAGCCTCCCGAAACTTGAAATTTGTTTTAAGTTATTATGGAGGTATTAGAATTTAAGATTAACAAAAATCACGAGAAATCTAAATTCAATAACATTTAGTGTGAATTTCAAAAATATCTGATAGAAACATGAAAAATGCATGGAAGATTGTTTCTTATTCGAATATTTGTTCTCATGGCATGGTATGAAACAATAAAACAGTGTTAATTTGACATAATGATTTAAAAAATTTATAAAAAAAATTTTAATGGATTATTGATAATAAAGTGATGTCATGTCTTTGTTATTCCTTAAACTACTGCTTCTATAATCACTGCGAGTTTTTTAACACTTATCACCACTTTTTGAATATAAATAAAAAATAATGAATGGAATTTGAATATAAATATGAATAAAAAATTATACCACTACTTTTATTACTAATCAATAAATTTTAAAAGGATATTCAAGGAACATACTTTTCTACTTTTCCGTCAGCTGAGCAAACTTCAAAAATCATGAATACAAATACCCCGAAAGTAAGCAAATTTCGTAGTTCCATTTTGTATTTTCTTTTACAATGAAATCTGAAACATCAAAATAATAATTAAAAAAATTAGGAAATAGAAATTTTTGCACTAAAAAGAAACTTCAGAGAAATAGTAGAAATATTTCTTATATTAAAAGTAAAATTTGACATGCAACTTACGTGAGGAAAATTTCATAATTTTTGTTTTCTCGCACATAAAATATACAAAAAGAAGTTATCCTACCCTAGGATTATTTGGTTTAGTATAGTTATATTAACGTCCCGTTTTGAAGAAACACGAAAGCTATTTTGGACGGCCCTCGTAATTTTGAACCGCGGTCAGATGACGAGGACGTCACCTAAGCTGGTGCAGCTCCCTCCAAACTTCCGCATCCCACCCGCGGCAGGATGTTTTACTTCTTACGTATGGTTTAACGTGCAACATGTCTAATATACGATGAATCATCAGTGGTTTCGGCCTTGGAAGCCCCCGGCTCAGAGGTCTACACCTTACCACTAGGACACCGAAGCCTCTAAGGATACTTGAACCCAAAAGAAGTAATCTATTTTTATATTTCTTATCAAACGATAGTTTTAAAAACATGAACTTATCAGTTAACCTAATTTTTACTCTTGTTGGTATGTTCTAAGAATTAACGTCTTTATCAAACCAAACTTTAATTTTTTATGCATGTAATAAATTATTAAAATGGCTGGAGTTAGTTGGACCCAAGGTACAGGGTGTCCAAAACAAAGGATATCATTTTAGAATTAAATAACTCGGCAATGGGAGATCGATAGAAGAAAGAAATCAGTGATATGTTAGTTGGAAAGTCGCAACAAATCTGATACAAAAGTTTCAAAATTAGTTATAAAATGCTGCCGACAGTATTGTCAGTCAAGTAATCGTTGCAATCACATCACAACGATTCAAATTAGGCACTCTTCGTGCTTGCCTGACAGTTTATAGATTTCTTATTTGATTCTGAATAGCTATTACAACCTGCAGCACCTGTCGGCAAATCATTTATAACTAATTTGGAAACTTTTGTGTATCAGATTTTTTACGGCTTTCGAGACTCAAACATATCACTGGTTTCTTCTTTATCGATCTCCGCTTGCCGGAGTTATTTAATTTTAAAATGAGGGAGAGTCCTTGTTGGACACCGGATATCTTCCATGATTAAGTAAGACGAAATAGACGATGAGCTCAAGAACGGACTCTTATCTTGATATAAAACCCTTATAAATATGTTTTAATTATTACTAAGTTTTTACTTAACATGTCGTTGCCTTGACCGGGCCTGATTTGAACCATCTATTTAATTAGATGGTCTTCTATCTTTATCTTAACTACAGTGTAGAAAGGGGGGTCTTGATTCATACGGCGAACAACGTGTTAAATTTAAAAATGCAGTGATGCTGATAGCAGTTGGAAAAGCAGTGAATCACGTTCACAAATTCACTTAGTTGACCCAGGAACGTTTTGTTTTCCCTGCAATACAAGGCTACGATAATGTAATTGACAAAATCTACTTCGAGACTTTAAAGCTTCCAATTCAAGAGTATCTAATAGAGGAAACTATGCTTTCAAAGCCATGTCACAAACAAAACATTTCTGTCTATGCGTTGCCGTTTGTGTGTATAGAATGATAACGACAAAAATAAAAAAAGAACGGCTAGATGGTGAATAAAATTCGGTATGTTATTTCTACACCAAATGGTACATCTTTATCAAATTTTGGACCTAAATCTGCAAAGAAGCAAGATCTCTGACGGGGCGTTGAAAATATGTTCTGTGTTTGTTTGGTTTCATAGCTGTTTGTTTTATGCAGTAATTTTGTTTTCCTGTAATAGTTGATTCTGCTCTTGCCCTCAATGGACCTTATGCACCTTTGGGTTCGAGGTATAAAAACAGCTGTGGAGGAATAAACAAAACGATCGGCCTATAAGCGACTCAGAAATAAAAGAAGTTCTTGAGTCTGCTGATTAAAGACTGACAATGGCTGCCTCCGGCGAGTCATATCGGAGGATGTGACGTCACATGCATAAGGTCCATTATTGGGCTATGTAGTAAATCATAGTATTTTGTTTTAAATTTTGTTATTGAACTTTAATTTTTGTATTTTGCTGTATTTTAATTTCTATGTTATTAGATACTTTCGTTTTGTTTAACAATCTACAATTCATTGGTTTAGGCCGCCCATACGGTTCTTTTACTGTTTATATGAAGGTTTTGATATCCATCGCAACTTTCTGTTTTGTTTACTATTGATACTTACTGTTGTTTGTCTTTATGAATTTTATTTGTTATTTGTAATATTGTTAAATTAGGTACAATTGATATGTATTTATTGACAAATTATGTATATTGATATATTTTGGAATTTTTCGTTATGGTTCAGTTGTGTTTGAGACTTCAATTATTGTACTTCGTATTTTTCCGTCGATTGTAAAGTTAATAATTTTCTGTTTTGTTTATTCAAGCCCAATTGGCTTTTTGTAACATTCCTTAGTTTAATAAATGCTGTCTGGTTCTCTCTCCCCGGCTGCCCTTGTGGTGTCTTACACCCAAAAGGGTAGGCCGGCAGTCGTGGGTTGAGAATGAGGTATTTTCCTGAAAATTAAATTTATTTGTTTCACTTCATTTAAAAAACTTTACAAAAAGACCATATTTACTAAATCATACCACAGTGCGTGCTACCATTCAAGTTGAATGAAAAAATTACATATTTTTCCGCCTTTGCCTTAATTTATCTGTTAGTTGGCAATCCCATATCTACCAAAAATGGTTTTACTCATTGTTTCATTGTCTATTTGCACGTCGCGCGCATGGAGAAGATACTTACATTGCCCACCGTAAGTAAAACATATATCGTACTTTTATAAATTTAAGTGCAATTTTTATTTATATAATCTTTGTTTAGTATAAAACTAAACCAGCGGGAGTGGTCTCCCCTAAACTTTCTCGTATACTTTCTAAGTGGAGATTCGTAGTGGAGATACTTTCTCTTTGTATACTTCGTATACGAGAAAGTAAAACAAACAAACCTGAAATCAAATATCTGTTGCCACGTTTCAAAAAAATATTACTTTGAAGCAATCGCGATAAAATAGGCAATGCAATGAATACTAAAGCGAAAATTCTGCTTTGGAATTGAATTCCCAAGAAAACAATTTATACTACCACAACCGTAACAATTGCAAAAGCGCGTGAATGAAAGATTTGCTGAAATAATGAGATCGGTTTGATTTACAACAATAAAAAAATTGTTAACAATTGATGCTTGAAAACATTATTTATTGTTGTAAATAAAATTTACAACAATAACAGATTGCTACCAATACGCATGCGCATGAGAATCGGATTAAACAAAATTGAATATGCAATTTGAACGCCTCTTTTTGACGAATTTGGCCCAAACTTTTATACGGACCTACATTCATAACGATAAAACTGTGTACCAAATTTTATCCATTTAGCTATTGAAGTTTTTGAGTTATAGCGTTCACATGACCGCGGACATACAAATAGACAGACTTCCCGTTGACGGATTTTGTCCAAAATTTGATAGAAACCTACAAATTATGTTAAAGACCACATACCAAATTTCATCCCCGTAGCTTTAATAGTTTTCGAGTTATCGTGTTCACAGACAGACAGACATAATTCCAAAATTGTGTTTTTCGGACTCAGGGGGTCTAAAACGTGGAGATTCGTCAAAATCTCGAGTTCGAATTTTTTGACGATTACAACACTTTCTCTTTGTATACTTGGTATACGAGAAAGTAGAAATTAAGATTACATAAATACAAGTTGCATTGATTTTTGTGAGACAACACGTTATAAATATGTTATATGATGCACGATATAAGCATCTCCTGCATACGCGCGCCTGTTGGAAGCTTAAGATTAGTTTCTCAACTTTTCTGTTACTAGGTTTACTCTAGGTTTTTGAAACTACAGGTCCTCCTCGACTTACGACCGAGTCCCATTCGAACTGACATGTTGTGAGTCGATCTAGTCATAAGATGGGTTTATATTTTTTAATTCTATATTCACCGAAACGGGTTATAAATATTGCACATAAAACCGAAAGGCATATCATTATTGTACATAATATGAAAAATGCAAAATATGTGCACTATTGTAAATACTGTTTTGGCGGCAGGAGGATAGAACTGAGGACCTTTGGGTTACGAGCCGAAAATCCTAACCACTAGACAAAAGGAATTCCCAATGTCCGGAGGCGGATATTGGCTAATATACATCACAGTAAGATGGCGTAGCACGGTGCGCCACACTGTAAACTAAAAACAGAACCTGAAATTGCTTTTTATCTTGAAATTCATTTCTTATAGTTATAGTGTGGAGCTATTAAAAAGAAGGAAATAAGAAGTAAATCAAGTAGGAAGTGTCCATGCTGATTTGCTCAACTGTATTTTCCTGTTCCATTGAGCAAAGAGAACTTTGTGCCAAACATGGCGAAGAAACTGTTAGATCTTCGTTTAATAACGCTGGCGTAATGGAACAAGAACTGAAGGCGCAGTCGCAAGATTCACGTCATGCAACTGAAGAAGTACAGGAAAAATCTGGAGCTTTCCTTGAGAAGCTTTCAGTCATTAAAAAAATGTGGAGCTTTACAGTCATAAGAAAAATAAACCGGACTAAACGAAAAACGAAACGTTACAAAACGAAACTAGCAGATCTTCGTTTAGTAACGCTGGCATAATGGAACAAGAAATTAACGAAGAGTCGTAAGATGCACGTCATGCAACTGAAGGGTAATCCAAAAGT
>BGPR01002150.1:0-33188 GCA_013235015.1 Araneus ventricosus
AATTAATACAAACCAATAGCTATCAAGAACCAGTTATTTTTCTGGACTTAATTATTGATAGTCAAAATACTTTAAAAATAGATATTTATGACAAAAGAAACGAGTTTAAATTCAATGTCAATAGATATATTTTTTGTAACTCAAATATCTCTTCTAAAATCTACAAAAACACTATCATTAATCAACTCATAAGAATTAACAAAACATGCAGCGATAAAAATTCAATCAAGAAACAAATTCAGCACCTTATAAATAAACTTAATAGTAATAAAATTCCTACCTAATTCTACGAATTTTTAATTAATGGCTTTAATATGTAAGTAAAGGATTACATATTAGAGCTATGCTGGGGCAGTTCTAATACTGTGGTATGGTCTCTCAAGCCAGACAGGTCTAATGTGATCACCTCGAAAACGCATCTTTAAATCGTTTATTAACGGATTTCAAATTCAAATATTATTTAACACTTACTGTTTCCACCATAATTTTTAATTACACTAGTTACACTTTTTTAATCATCATACCTTAATTTTTATACACCTTAATTTTTAAATACACTCCTTTCCTTTTTTATCATCTTTCATTAATTTTTATATACACCTTAATTTTTAAATACGCTCCTTTCCTTTTTTTATCATCATTCCTTAATCTTTATACATACCTTAATTTTTTATATTACACATTGATTTTTAAATACACTCTTTTCCTTTTTCATCATTTCTTTAATCTTCATCGTTTCCTCAATGTAGTTCGCTTTCATCTTTGTTTCCCATCGATTTCCTAATCTTCATCGAAACTCCCCCAACCTCAGAAGTAACTTGATATTTTCGTAAACGTCCGGACTCTACATGACGCGTTTAGTTATTTCCTTTGTCACTTCTCCCGTTGGCAGCATCTCTCAGTTTTAGGTTCGTAAATTCATTTCTTTTATTTGTATTTCATTCAAATTCTTGGTTTATCATAATGTTCGGGGTAAAGTACAGTGTTTTTAGCTATATGCCAGCACTGTTCGCAGAAAACATTATGATTTCACTAATTTTTTAGCGGTTCGTATAGATTTTACTTACCCCGATGAGCATCTATACGCTTTTACCGATTTACTACAGTCTCTCCTTTTTATTTCAACATTTTTTGACTTTCATGACATTGATATATATATATATATATATATATATATATTTAATTTGACGTTTTCACAACTTCATATGTTTCTGTGTTCTTCTGACTTAGTTTTGTTCACTCCGTAATACCGTAATAGTAAGTAATCGTTCTGTCCAGCACTGAACTGAAATTTTAATTAAAGATCGCTTTTATTTTCAGCAAAAACAAGAAAAATCAACCACTACTTTCATAAAATATTTAAGAATATATTTTTGACATAATTTTTTCTGAACTTGTAATATGCTAAATAAAGTTGCTATCTATTGCTTCAAGCTTGCGCCTTTCGGAAACGTGTTTGGGTGATTATCATTCAATCCCGGCTTTAATTATGTACTCTGAAAATGTTTGTTGTGAACCATAACTAAAGCAAGAGATATGGTTCATTGGTGTCCAGCATGTTATTAACATACGTAACTTTTTTAATGCGCCAGATTATGAATTATACAGTTTGTTTTAGTTATGTTGTGTAGTTTTTGTGTTCAAAGCGCTGAGTAAATGTTTCTTTATTAAAATTACTGTTATTACAAATATTATTATTCATTCATTATAATTTCTGACTTTTTATTTATTAATTACGTATTAACTGTTATTACAAATAATTCCTTACGTTATGTTTAGTATAAAAATTGTCGTTCTCTCGTGCTGTACTTGATTTTAGACCCAATTTTTTTAAATTTGAATTTTCGGATAAATTCAGTTTTTATTGAGGTGTCGTGAACTTCAAATTAGAGAATTGTGATTGTTTTTATAAATATTCAGTTTGAAACTCTTTAGGAGTATAATTTGTCTAAACTCCCCATTCTTGCATGATTTCACGCTTTTAAATAATTTAAATAATTAAAAAAACAGAAAACACAAAATGTTTCCTGAAGAAAAAATAAAAAGATGCATCTATTACATTTGCATCATGTTTAGTAATAAATAACACCTGCTTATTTCACAATTCTTACTTCAGCATTTTTTAATAGTTTGCATTAAATTAACAATCTCTCTTTCTGAGCTCTAAGATTCATTGAATGCTGTATAGAATATAACACCCCCATTGTACTCTATTTATTAGAAAACAGTACAATCTTTATTATACTTGGAGCAGTTAATTTATTTGGAATATGTGTCTGAAAATGAGATCTTGAGATGTTCCTGTAGCTCTAATTTCCAAGTGGAGTGTAGTTTCCTTTGTATATTTCTCTGATGTGAGTCATTCACTTACAACGATTTTTTCTTTATAGAGTGAAATCTACATTGCTTGAGTTGTCATTATAGTGTCTACATCTGGGTGCAGCTGTTCTACTCCGAATCCTGGATGTTCATTCCTTGAACATCCAGCAGTATGAAATATCTTTCAAAGTGGACAATTACCTGCATACAAGTGGAATCATTATTTTAAGTCAACCACAGACGATTCAAGCAAGATACGCATTTTGTTTTATAAGACACCCGTAATTGTAATTAACAGAGTTTTTATCCTTGTATTATTTAACAGCATTCTGTTCCACACAAATCCTTTCTAAATACGAAGAATTTCATAAAATGAAGCCAAAAATTCAGGATATCTGCTTACAACAATCGCCACTGTGTCACTTTAAAATAGGCTTATATCACTTTGTACACTCTTTATTTATATTTAGAAAAAAATAGGTATTTAGATAGCTTTCCAAACAAGTATAAATAAGGTTTATGTCAAAATGAGAAATCATCTTTTCCATGGTTTGGAATTAAAATTTGAAAATTTGTAAAATAAGTATTACCACTTTTAATACGGAAGAAACTTCTATATAAAATTTTAAAATTTTATTCAACCCGTCAATTAAGGTAATCGTTTCGTTTCTTTAATATAAAGCCCGGAGTTTTATTTCTGGGCTGGTAAGTGAAAATTAGTGTTATTATCATTTGTTTCGGATGCGATATGAAAACGTCAATGCTACAATACTTTTCGCAATAGCTCCATGTTTACCAAAAATGTAACATTCTTAAGACGACTAAAGCTAGGTAAGGAGGAAAAGACACGGAAGGGTAAGGCATGCGTGTGATAAACGATTGCAGCGCCCCCATTTGGGGAATCGGAATTCAAACTTTCAATCCTTTAATTTCCAACAAAACCGAAACTGAATGACTCCATGTTGGATCTTTGGTATGGATAAAAGAAATTTTTTTGCATAGCATACATACAACTTTTACATACTTAGAAGTCAATCGCAATTTTAATGATTTTCCAACATAACATTTTCCAACTCAAAAATGATTTCCACACGATTAAAATCCTAAAGATATTATTTCCCTTGATGCGGAAGTAATAGAATTTGACTTTTTTCTGTAATTTCAACGCATATTTAATATATTTCTTTAATAGGATTTGCAAATATAATTTAAATTGCTGGAATAAAACAAAAAATAATTCCGTTGCTTCATCAAATATTTTAATGGGATTATTTTCCGGTTGATAAAGCCCTGTTTTAAAAAGTTTGTGTTCTTTATACATTACCACATTACCAGATTTTGGATTTTCCCGCAGAATGAAGGTAACCACTGTTAAAAATATGTTTTTAAGCTCAAGTTCATTAAATTACAAATTTTTTCCCCTTTGGTTAGTAAATATATTGTCGTAGCAACTTCAAATTAATATCTTTAAATCATAAAATTTTTTCCGACTTCAATTCTAATTAAATATTTTTATTTCACCTTAATTTCCCCTTTATCAAAACTTCTTGTTTTCGCAGCATTATATTTGAGTAATCTTCATGATTTGGAAAATCCTGGCATTTAGCTTTTAAAAATTGTTTTTAAATATATTTTTACAGTAATTTCTGAAATTTAGTTTTTTTAAAGTTTAGACTGTTTTGTTTCACGAGGCATAATAATTTTCTTTTATACAATATATATGATGAAGCAGTTATTTTGAAACTTTCTGCTTGTTACTTGTTAATATTTTGTTATTAAATTTAATATTATTTTTATTATTAATGTTATTGTTTAATATAGTGTTAAATTTTTAATTTTAGTCAATAACTCGATATTTAACTCAAATATTTTATATTTAAATACTTTTATTTTAAAAACATACCCAGAATTTTTATGAAATTAATATATTTCAGTGTTATTAAATAATTAAGGGGAAACTTCATATAGTTAGGTGGATAATTATTAATAAATAAATGTCTTTTATTAGCGAAATTTGTGCAATAGATACTTATTTAAATGTGAATAGAGAAAAATATTGCATTCTATTCTTACAATTTTATGAAATATTTTTCGTAATTATAGCTACTGTAATGAAACTATCAAAATCAAAACTAAAGGGCTTATTGCTAAAAGGAGGATGCTCCATCATGGGAGAATGTATTGTATATGTTCATGCAACGAATAAATGTTTTAATAGAAATACTATACTAATCTTAATATCATTTATGGAATTTTTTTGAAAAAAAAGTAAATGAGAATTTGAACTTTCAAGTGTTTCTAACTGTTTTATGAAAATTTGAAAAATTAGAGTTACCTCCTTTTTGCAACAAACCCTTCAAATTTTAAAATAGTTATAAGAACAAATATTACGCAAGTTACTTACGAAATACCCAATACAGTAAAATGCAGTGACTGAGGAAAAATGGATATTAAAAGCTTTGTGACTTTTGAGAAATAAGATTACTCTACTAAGAATTTAAAAAATTCTAAATAGATCAAATATAATTTAATTCGGTAAAAATTTCCGGATTCACGAAAATTTTTATACGCCCATAAGACAAATTTTAACTATACGAAATGATTTTAAAACAATATGTAACTTATATGCATATCCAAATTATATCCTCATATATTTTCTTCTATTATATAACCTGCAACTGATGATACAGGAACTATTGATTGAGTATGCATTAAGTCAGTTTCGAAGCGAATTACTAATAATAGCCCAGATCTGTCTCTGGGTAACGCTCTGACGTCACCAGCAATAAAACTCGCGCCATAGCATTGCGAGACGTTAAACAGAATTATTTCATTATTAGAGAACTTCAACTTCAGTAATTTTAAATTTGAAAGACTAATTTTTGTTCAAATTTCAAATTTAATAGCTCTAAAATAGCGAAATAAAATTTGCTATCGATTGATATAAAATTTATCTCGCTTTGATCAATAGCTCCCGAGAAATTTTAAATTATATTAATCATATATTTAAAATTAATTAAGTTTTTTAATACAAAGTAGTAAATCACGTCAGTGGTATATCATGCGCGTGATATAGTTTGGACGTCACGATACATGTGATTATTTATTGCAATCGTGATGATATAATTTTATAATATTTTTTGGCAACGTTTGACAAGCAGAGAAATGCTTTGTTTTAATTAGAATTTCGAAAATGAAATTTCCTTTGAAATTTTAACTTTTGACTGACGTTTGACAAGCTGAGAATTTCATAGTTATTGAATTATAATAAAATTGTTAAACTACGAAAAATATTACACAAGGAATGCTGATTACCAAGAGGGTTTTTGAATAAAGAAATATGTAAATGATATGTCAATAAAATATATTTCCTGTCATCAAACATATGTTTTTTTTATTTATTTTTCAATCAATGTTAAACATTTCTCTAGCATATATATCTATTTAAACATGCCAAATTTGACGGGAAATATCTGGAATGAAGAGGCAATTTGCACCCATCATACCATGACGGGTGATTTTCTAGTTTATCATAAGAACTCATTTAAATAAAATTTTAAAATCGTATACTCTGCATGTCTCGCCAGCATATGTGCGGAGTATTGGAATCCAGAGATAGTGGAAACTGTGATATCTGAGATTCGCAATATCACATTTGTTTCTGTGTTGAAATAAAGTGGCAATTTTTCCATTCACTTATGCAAATGAACGTCAAGATGATGTTTTTCTTTTGTTATTGATAGAATGAATGTTTTGTATGCAAATTTACGATACAGAAACATGACGATACTCAGTTTTATATTTAAAACGTTATTTACAATACATTGGGTGAGATGCCATTGTTTGTAAATTTGAATGCAATTGCTTTTTGTTTTTGCTGTTAGTTTCAACGCTTCCGCACTCAAATTCGAACTCATCGGACTTACTATCCGAAGTACAAAACTTTATTCCAAAACCTATTCCATATATTAAGAGGCAAAAAAAATAAATATAAATTGTTTTACAATTTGGGATGAAAATGAGCCCCTGCGTGTGCTATTGTTTCACAAATGGATGTGTGTGTTGAAGAGTTAAATTATTTAGATTTTACATTTTATTTCAATCGTACTAGATCACGCAGTGGAGGGGGCGTTATATCCTTTTTTAATAAAAGGCTGATTTACTTTTTCCTCTGACCTCCTACGGCAAACCAGAGACAAAAGGAAACAAAAATCCACCAACAATTTCTGGGAAAAAACAACCGTCTAGCTAAATGATGAAACGAATACTCTGTCAGAGGATCTGCCAGAACCTTAACGACATTTTCTGCAACGCTTTCTAGCAGCATTCATTCGAGCTCTTGTATTTTAGGGGAGCCTAATACTCTTTCTTTTTTCTGGTGACAATTGGATAGACGAGATGGAGAGATAGAGAAACTCGTAATAGAAATGTTCTGCAACGTGGTGGAAAAAGCTATTACAGCATATTTGTTTTTGCTTTCACTTGCTAAGCACTTAATGCTTTTCACAAAGTTAGACTTCAACAGAAAATGCTATCATTAATGAAAATAAAGTAATATCCCGGTTAACCGAACATGGGTTAACCGAAATGCCTCTGAAATCTGAAATAAAAAAAAATAAGTAGATTTCCTATAAGGAACCTACCTAAAAGTACTGTACTGCACGGAAATTATCACGAAGATTAGACTTTTTTGCAACGATATCCCCACTTTTTTCTTTTAAGCGTCTCCAAGAAGGTTAGTGATTAATTTTAGAATCGATGCTATTAAAATTCGAACGTCAACAGTCATATGTATGTATGCCCTTCTGTCTTCTCACGAACCACTGAATCCTGAAACTAGCCGTAAGTACCAAAAGATGGAAAATAACCCAAGAAATCCATTTCGACTATTTAAATTCCGAAATTGTAATTAGTTAAAAAGATATTAATTAAAAACGTCAAAATGAATGAATTGGCGTGCTTCCATCTATTGGTAGCATGGTAAATTCATTCCCGGCGAATTCTCTTTTCCCCTATTAATAGTTTTCGCATCCGGTGTTGCAATTTTTATTTATTTATTTGAAGTTGTTATTTCTTTTTGAGTGAGCTTCTGTGTTCGGATTTATTAACAATGGAAAAAATCATTTTCATGCTTTTTTTCTTTCTTTTTTTGTATTAAAGCGTTTAACTTCGTAACGTTTGTTAGGGAAAGTAAGTGACAATACTTGTTGATTGTAAAGAAAAACGGAGGTGCGGCATATGAAAATATATGGATCCCAAGGTCTCACGTAACCTCACTTCTCTCCGCCTGGGAATATCCTATTATTCGTGATAGCCTGTGCAACACGGGGCACACAGCTAGTGCTAAAATTAAAATTCATCGGCACCAACAATGATAATTGCGGTATTGTTTACCTGTGACTGTCAGGCGGCGCCCTACGAAGGGTCAACTCTGAAAAAGAACATAAGTAAGCGTAACCTACAAAGAGAGTTTTGAATTCGTTTCACACTCAAAACATTTCAGAATTACATAAAGTATTTAGATACACAATATTGTAATAGATATTCCTGGCTTAACCGAAAACATTATAATCCAAAATGCCCCTCCACACACACATCCTTTACTTCGGTTAACTGTACTGTATGTGTTACGAAAATCGTCAAGAAAGAAATCGCCATAATTGTTATTATTTTTTGGATTTTTTATTTCCTTTTAGAATGTCATTTTCAGTACGATTTAACATATATTTTTTGTCTTCTGTTCTCAATTGCTTATTATGTATCGAGATTTTATTGTCATAATGAAAGCATTCTGTTGAGTGTTATTCATAGAAAAGTCGCCGATATTAGAAAAATAAATTTATTTGACACCCAATATATATTAAACACTAAAACACTATATGGGTAATTTCCTTTCAACTACTTCACCGCTGGAGCGGGTGAACTGAATATAATCATTCCGCAAAGGCGGTTTTTAGATAGTTCACAGGTTAACACTCCGCAAGGGCAGATGGTGTGTTTTGATCACCATATCGAATACGAGCCACTGCTCAGGTGGGTGGCTGCTTTCACTCCGATCTAAGTTGGTAATGGTTGATTAGATGTCGGGGCCAGTAGGTGGCGCTTTAATTGCGCGTTACCTAACACATTCTTCATTTTCGCTATAGATTGCCAAATTTAAAGTTTTTCTTTGTTTGCTTTGATTTGATTTGGTTATTAATTTGGCTACATTTCTAAAGTTTCTTTAATTACTTTTGAAAATGATGAACTAAACTTTCACGTACACTTGGATATCAAAATTATTACGATGTAAAATTTTTCTATAATTTTAATACATCTCAATTTCCTATAAATTAATAAATATGTGGATAAATTATCTTGAATTTAAAATGTATGTTCTTGTAAATATTACGTGTTGTAGCGGTTAGAATTCATTACCTTCTCCTTTTTATGGTAGGTGACGCTACTAGAGCCATCCGGGTTTTTCCCATGATGCCTCTCTCTCTTCTTCTTCTGTGTACTTGTCGTGTGTTGTTGTTCTCTGCCTTGCGCCTTGTACCTTTTAATGTACTGTGTCGTGGAACTTAGCCATCTAATAAAAATGGTTCCTGAAATTGAATGAATTCTTCAACAGCGGCATTTCTTATAAACATGAGTCTCGTTCCTCTCTACAGTGTCTAATAAAAGCAATACGAAAAGTTGATTTTAATTTTATACCTTTTATTTAACTTGAATTGTTTTATGTTTGTAAAGACGAAGTTCGTAATTGATTTTCCCTCATTTCCTGATGTGCTTGAGTTTCAAAATTTTTCCTAGTTATTTATTTAAATGATAATACATTATTACAATTTTTTTCAAACTGTAATAGATGAATTTACCCGCCAGAAGGCGCAGCCTCCCTCCTTCTAGACAGATGACTCTTTGACAGTGTATGAGTGAGTAAGGCACACGAAGAGATCAGGGGTTGTTGAACAAGAAAAATGTATTCTTTTCTTTGTAGATTGTAAATAATAATTTAGCTTTAATTAAAAGTAAATTAATCAACTTTCATGGAGCCCTCTTCATTTCTTCCGAAAATATGTTTCTGTGGATTAAGTAATGGCCCGCTGAATGAAACTTACTACAGGATTAGAGCCGTTATAGAAATTAAATATTTGTTAACCGAATAATTTAATAAGATTTTAACTACATATTTGCGGTGCCACCTGGTGGGGCAAATGAAAAATTATTTAATTCATGATTTCATAATATTTGCAATAATGAATAATGAATTGAAGACTAAAAAGTATTAAATAAAATAAAATCTAATTTTTACTACACTAATTAAAATGAGTTTTTAACAACAGCATAATATAAATTATTAAATTTGTTGATGTCTGTTAACTGCTTTTTATCTCTATTTTAATTTTACATGCGAATTGAAGAAAAATAGCAAACTGTTAAATGTTGTACTAATTTGATTTTAAACTGTGCTATTTCTCTAAAAGAAATGTTTCGAAAATATTTTTTTTCTAAATTTGTTCTTTACATCCATATCATACTCTATAGTGCTACAATCCTTTATACATTTTTTAAACAGTAAATTACACATATGCATAGTTAACCTTGCTGTTCTGTTCGGGTGAATAGGACCAGAAACGTTATTCAACTTCTTATACAAAACAACAGTTTAGACACATTTTACTTACATGTCATAACTTTGCTACTTTTATTTATATATTTTATGCCCATTTTTTGAAATTGTATTAATGTATCGTTCGGGTCAATATGACCCGAACCTGTTTTCCCTTAATTGAGCGAAAACACTTGCCAATTATATTATCAATTTAACAGGAAAGGACATAAATAAATTCCTTAAAAGCCATCTAATGTGTTTTGTATAAGCAAATATGTTTGGTTAAGATCAGAAAGAGCGATAGCTGGTCACGTGATACTATATGTCCAGTAGGGTTGCAGGATGCAGTATCGAATTATTTCGTCTGTTGCGAGTTCTATGAGAACACAACATATATACAGAAATATCAATAACTCTTGACATTGTAATGACGGGACAAAATAAAGAATAGCGATTCGCAGATATTTGAGGGACATTGTAATATCTCAGGTTCTGAAAGCACCTGATTTCGAAATGGAACGCGCTTCTGAACATTAAAATCATACAAGTGATGAAAGTACAACTTCTGATTATGATGAGATATTGTTACTCAAACTGTCCATAATGCGCAGCATATTCAGTCCAAACATTAAAATATAAACTGGTCATTGGATAACCGTCCGCGTTGTGGCTGTCTGAATTCTGCCAATTTTATGAAAACTGCTCTAAACATAACTAGGTATTCAACATCAAGAAAAGGGTTGTAAAAAGTACATTTGAAACCGTATTCAGGTTTACAATCTAGAATGAAATCATCAAAAAGACAATTATTGACGGTGAAAAGGAATAAGGAAAAGAATGGATCAACATTCTTATTAACACACTGGCAGAGAAGGAGCTGCGAATACTCTTAATCAACTTTTGAATGCATATATTTATGAAATAACGCTGGCCTAGGGTTATAGTTTATAATAAACTTGATAGTTCTGCTTATAATGCAATTATTCTCTGGACATGAATATTGAATAAATAGCAATGAAATAAAAACAAATCAACGAAAAGAATTTTTGAGAAGTGGACAAATTACTAATTGATTCATATCTTCAGAGAAACAAAATCTCTATACAAATAAAGAGTCACGTAATATACTCAAATACAGGATGAATGACAAATTGGTTTATCATTAACATCCATTGCTAATTTTCAGTTGAGTAATAAACTTGCCTGATGAATCTTCGGTCAATCAAGCAATGATAATAAAAAATATATATTGTGCAAGAATAATAAAAACTTATCTGAAAGCAACATTTATCATATTTTTTGTCTAAATTACATAAATATAAAGGAAGGTAAGCATTTAAAAGATATTCTAATTCATCTTTTTATTTTACATACATATGCTTAAATTAACATATTCATTGTATCATTTTTCAAATATGTGAAGTATATTCTGTTAAAATATATCTTATTTATCTCGAAACATAATTTTGATTGGAAAAGCATGGAACACATATTCCCCTGGACTTAGTATTTAGTTTTCGGGTCATATTGACCCGAATGTTACATGTGCTTAGTGAATGTGAACAGAAAAGCATGGTTAATAACTACATTTTTTATATGGAAATATTCAGATGAAACCCTACTTAATCTAATTCCGATGTTATTTTTTTGTATTTTAAATCTACTAATTAGTTCTTTAAGTTTATTAGCTGAATTCTTTACTAAGTATTTCATTCTTTTTGAGCGGATTCATTCGAAGTACTTTTATTTTATTGTTTACAAATTATCTTCTGTTTCCATGAAAATTCCTTTTTTTCCTAACGGAAAAATTAAGTTTTTCTAGGATTATTAAAAGTTCAAGCATTAACTTTTTGCATATACTTTAATAACCGTATAAGGAATTATTAATTAAAATTATTTCACCAATCTACACTCTAGTAGTATGAATATTTAAAGAATTTTTCTTGTTTAATGAATGTTTAAGAAGAACATAGAACAGGAAGCTTATTTATTTACGGTTGTATAAAAACTCATTTTTTTAATAATAAGACGCATGTATTCATGTTAGTAAATTATTTAGTTAGCATATATAAGATGTTTGATAAAAAAATAATGTGTTCGAAAATATCAGGAAAAAAGTCTTTCCTCTAAGTATATTAAAGTTTTATTTCTTAAGTCCTTACCATTAATCTTAGAGGATTAAGCCTACTTAACTTTAGTTTTTCTGATATTTAATAGTTTGTTTTTAAGCTTAGAAGAAATAGTAATATAATAAATAAATGTTGATTTCTTCACATTGCATAGTTTTTACCTGTCGGAATGATATATCAAGATAAAGAAATCAATTCCGAACCTACATCCAAGGGTATATATTAAAACTATTTGTGGATTGTATAACATTTCCAAATGTTTGATATAAATGAAATATCAGTGTGGCATTTTTCTAATATTCGTTTCTTTTTGTTTGATAATTTTTATATTTTGATGTCTAGATATTTTGACTGGATTGTAGAAGCAAGTTGTGTTATTGTAAATTTTGCATGCAGCATATGCTATATTCTTTATCAGCAAGAATGCAAGATGGCAAAAATATTCTAAAATATAGAAGTGAATTTGAAGAATTTATGTTTTTACATTTATGGCCGTGGATGAATGTAGAAGTTTCCTGACTCCAATTAGTAGTATATCCTCCGACCATAAACATTTTGCTAAACTCTAACGCTTTGCTAAAATAAAAGATAACGCAATAAAAGAAACTACAAGAAAGGATTAAGGCAATTTATTTCACAAGAACAACAATATATATATATATATCAATGACAAAAGACTGTTGCCATATCGTAGAACAGAACCAAAACAAAACAGAACAACTAAAAATGAAAATTACAATAGAAGTTCGAAGAAGTAGATCGGGCTCTAACTTTATACAGTTCTCACTACGCCACACATTTTTATGCATATTTTAAAATGTGTGTTGTGTGCATAATTAAATATAAACTGAACAAAGAAATTCATTTTTCGATATAAGAAATTAAGAATATTACTTCATGAGCAATTGAATTAAATTTTGAAAAATATGGAACATTGAGCTGGGACAGTGAAATGAACAATTTTTAATGTTCGCATTCAAAATACATATTAAATATTCGTATGCAAAGTACGAAATTCAGTATTCATGTACCATTATCACTTTATTGATTACTGTGCAATGTATAATCACTTAATTTCACGTACAAGGATCGTGCTTTTTATTAAAATGCAAAGATGTATTTAAACACAATAATGATTGAATATTGTAAACAGGTTATGCTTTACTAGAAATATCATAAGTAATGTGAAAAACCTAATATGATTTTTCTCCTTGTAAAATAATTTCCAAAGCAATCAATAATTTAAAAATGCTTTTACAATATTCTAAAATATCCTCGTTCTAGAGCACATTCGCACTCTTAAAACAACAATATCTATACAATTATGATAATAAATCATAGGTAAATTTTAGAATTGGTACGAAACTAGTTTATAGCATGGAATACTTTTCATTTTTTAACCAGCAATATTCTCTTTTCTCCAAAGAAATTGAATTTCAATAACAAACTTCACAACCATAAATTAAAATTATCTGGAATAAGCATGCATAGATTGACAATTTAATGGTTTGGCTAATACGTTTATTATCACTTTCATAATTTGCGTACCACACCAGCGTGAAGACATGTTTAACCTTAAATTTGATGTTATTGCATACATCTGCACCTAGAACCGCGAACATACGCAAAGGGACAAGTTTGGCATGAAAAAGTAATTAGTGTCCGTATGGGAAAATTTTAGGGAAATCAATTTCCACAAATGTTGAAAAAAAAGGAAAAACATAGCTACATCGGGATTTTGCATAAATATGCACAGGGACTGAGGATATTTCTTAGTTACAGAGCGAACTAAAATGACAAATATGTACCAAAATGATGATGATAATAATAATAATAATAATAAAGATAAAATAATAAAAACATAGCAAAAAAGCTAAATATAAGCAATACAAGAAACGGAAGAAAATAAATATATGTATGAAACGACTACAAGGAACTAAATATTTTCTAAGTTGGGAAGCAACATGAGAAAAAGAAACATTCTGAGAATTTAGGTAAAGAAAATTCGAGAGAACATCAAGAGTTTGCAAATTGTTCCGAGGGTGAATCTAAAAGAAATGTATATATAAATAAATAACAGTCCTTCGTAGAAGAAAAGTCCATAGGAAGAGTCACTGAGTATCTAGAGAAGTAATCTTATTGTCAGGATTCTTCTTTAGCCCTCTGACTACTAAGAGTTCTCAAAATCTGAGTACAGTTGTACACGGAAGTTTGCTTACTTATAGATCTGTGGAATGGAATCGTCCGCCTCGTTCCCCCTTTTCTCCTCACTACGGGTGGTGGGAGATATTAATGGCAGGCCTTCCATTTCTCATCTCTCCCCTAAGGGTCCCTTTAATGACCACTCTCCCAACTGCCTTCTCCCCCCTTTGGGAACAGCAACCGGCAGAAATCCGCCCCACTAGCATAGAAGTTGCATGGCCGGATTCGGCCGGCTTAGGAGTCAGAGAGTTAGTGAAGGTGGCCATTGTGTTGGGGAAAGTGAAATCAGATGTTAATGTCGCTGCAGAGGAGCTGTTCATGTTCGCAAATAAATCTCTTGAGCTATCAGATTTTCGTTCTAAAGAGGCTGTTAGCAAAAATTCTCTTCGACCAGATATTTTCAATTTCGGATGCTGGTTTCCTCAGATGGAAAGAAGCGACAACGGAGCAGGTAGTACCATAATGCAGAGGTTCCCCAAGTTCTCCACATCTGCGCACGTCTATAGCACTCATGTTCAAACGCTTAAAGTAAATTTGAAGAAGTCATCTCTTCGGAAGTATTTAAATAATAACCGGCGCAAGTATATTACTGGGCTTTAGTACACTTGGATTTAGATCAACGTCCCTTCGGTCCCGAAGAACAGACACTGCAATCCAGCTGTACCACGGGTATATATAACGCAGATCTGAAGTGGGCGAATAATAAAAATTGTTTTACAATAACAAAAGCCAGTTTTTACGAAATTCAAAGAAGCATACATTAATTTTCTTTTTATTTTAATAATTATTTTTAACTATTTTTAATCATAGTGTGGGTTCTTTTTTATTTTCATCAACTACTTTTGAGTTTTCAATTATAATTAATATAGATATAAAAAATAGTGGAATATCACTGGTAGGAGACGCCATAGGAATCTAATCAATATTTAATTAAATTAATCGATCGTCTGTTAATTAATTTCTGAAGATATTAAAACAGTGTATTGTCTTAAAGAATAAAAACAAAGTAGAGAATTTAAAAACTTAAGCAATTAAGGAATATAATGAAAAATCTATTGAATTCAATTCATCTTTACAAGCATGAAATTCAAGTTAAGTAATAGTGTCGAAAAATATAATAAAGATTTGCAAGCGATTCCATTTTCTTAACTTCATTCATCCTTTATTGTAATTATTCTTCAATCATTCACCGGAAAGAATGCAGAAATTTACGGGTAAATAGTTCCAAAATTCAAAACTGAATTCTCAATTTGAGAAATAAAAATAGCCGTAGACAATAAAGAAAATGACTGTGATGAAAGTTCCAGTAACTCATTCTCGTTCTTTTGAAAACAGTATACTTATTTGTTCCTTCCGTCTGATTCAAATGGGAAATGCAAATAAGGTTTAATGTAGCTTGCTTTGCAAATGAAGCGTTTTGGAAAACCATTTGTTATCTAACGGTTTAGAATTTTGTTTTCTAACGTAAGTGCCAAAGACAAATGACAGCAAAGTATCATTGTGATGCAGAACTGGGCGGGGTAGAAAAAGAAGGGAATAAATGTTTCTAGCAATTGGATTGTTCTGAAAAAATATTTAAATCCTTGCTATCGTTGAAATTTTAACTATATGTACATAATTTGTAATTGTTAATAGGAACTATATTGGAAATACGGAAAGAAAAATAACACATTTTTCTAGACAAGGTGGATGCAGATTTTAGAACTAAATCCTTAATCTTTTAAACTTAAATGCTTTCTTCATCTATCGAATTGATAAGTGTTTTGTATCAAGGACAGAAGTTTTATTATGTTTTTAAATTCTTAAATGTTTAATTCATCGAATTATTCCAATATTCTGCACAAAAGGTTTTGAACTCAGTTTTTATCAATATTAAAACATCTAATTATGTTTTGTTTCCCAAGGGAATGTTTCTCGATCCAAGAAACAATTCCTGCCTTCCTTCCGACTAGGTTGTGAAATTCAGATACCGTTTTGAGTTTTGTTATATATGTAATTCATCTTAATAATGTCAAGAATAATTTGTATAAATATAAAAAATAAACATATATTATAAAAAATAAAAATAGAATACTTCATTTTATTAAAGCAATATAAGATTTTTAAAATTAAATCTACATCCCTTAAGCTTAAATTCACTTTTTTCGATACAAGTTTAAATTAATTAATTTACTCTCTCGTCAAAATCGAATCGTGATAATTTAGATTAATTTGAGTGTGAGTGCTTTTATATGGCGTTTGCACATAAATATCATAATAGTTTTGTAACGCTATCCATGTAAGTTCAAAAGTGCTAGGACGCAAATACTGTGCATATAAAATAAATGCAAATTCAAATATAAGCTATCGCACTATATTTTAATTTTAATGCAAGCTATTATATTGAAAGTTTAGAAACAAATAAACATCCACTTAATATATAAGGGGAATTTTTTGCATTCCAAGTGGTTTTCGAAACAGAAAAATCAAATGAAAAATATATAATTTATCATGAAAAATTTTCATTTTAAGTGAAATTTAAAACTTAGTACTTCATTTTTCTTTTGTTTTTACGATACCAAGATCAGGTAAGCTACATTAAAAATAAATGATCAAACAAGAAATTCAGCTGCTGCAAAAAAATCGACAAGATCATTATCGAATATAACTCAAACAAAAAATGCTCAATAAGAGCTGCTCAAATTATAATAATTTCACAAGAGTCGTTAAATTAGAGTGTCTCGCAGTACTCTATCGATTTGTATAGATCGTTAGTATCGATTTCTTTTAATAGTTTGTCATCTCAGGACAGCGCGGCATGTGACTAGTTTAAAATCCAAAGTAGTAGGAAACGCCCTAACTATTTTAAGTTCATAATTACTACTTGCATAACTTTTTCTTTTCATGTTCCACCGAAGAATCAGAATTTTGTTAATTGCTTTGATGAAGTATTCTTTTGATCGTAAATTATAGCGGATGAATAGATTTTTAATGTTGAGTACAAGATACATTTCTGTAACACTTATATTTCAAAAAAGGGAAATCCTGTTTCTCAATGCAGGAAGCTTTAAATATCTGACAACCGTTTTTTGATCGTTTATGAACTAGATAAAATTCATGTCTTTGTTTGAAAGATGCTATTCACGCGTTCCCTGCAATTTTAAGTACTGAACAGTGCATGGATTGGAACTATTTTTCGGGGTTAAATTTAACGTATAAATCATGCAATTCGGATATTAGGTGGAGTGGAAATCTGAACTATGATTCGTTGACTTGGTTAACCAAGACTGGTCAATATTGGGATCGGAATTATAATTTTGATTATCTAGCTATTTTGCTGAAACCTCATAATTTCTCAATTGGAACTGTGACCTTCTATTCTCTGACTACGTTACCATACCTTTCTCCTTTTCGGAATCAGACATCTAATTTTTATCCTTGGACCAGACTATTATAGCCTTGTTAACTCTATCGATACGGGAGCGTCCCAAACGTCTCTTGAAGCAAAAGACGATGGCGTCCGAATATCGCTGTAAAATCTCCACCCCCTTTCGTTAAGTGTGATTGATTTCTCACCAACTGCGCGCACTTTCTTCGTTAGAGTGACTCACCCATAGTTGAACTAGGGGAAAAGGAGGATTTTCTTCGACTTCGGTCTGTGCCATCTGTCATTGTGGTTTCTGAGGAGGAGAAGTGAATTTCCCTTATCTTTGAAAGAGGAACTCGGACGTTCCCGTATTTTTTGGTTCCTTTATTCCAATGGTCTTAGGAATCAGAGGGTTAATTTCCAAATGCAAGATTACCACAGGAAAATCAGTTTCGGAATCGAAACTCTAATATCGGATGATTTGATTAGACAGCCGCAGCTTTATCATTTTTCGAAGTCTATTTCAAAACCCTGAAAAATTAAATACGAAAATACTTTCCTCCCTTTCAAAGTAATGAAGACAAGATCAGCGATACCTTAGAACGTCCACAGGGTTCTTATTCTTGTTTTCCCTTTTCAGCAATCGATTTGGGCTTGATGAATAGATGAAATAATAAAACTGGGGACTCTCTACAGGGTTGTAATTAATCTCACAAATAAAGCTATACGGAGGGAGTGAGAAAAAAATTGCTTACTGTTACGGAAATTGTACCCGCTGGTCTGTATGCGGAAAGTCTGCGTGAATAACATGCATAATCTTTGTAAGGAAAAACTACTAGTATAATACCCCAGATCTCACTCTCAATGATCCTGTAACGCTCTGACATCACCAACAATAAAATTCGCGCCATAGCGCTGTCAGTCGTTGCACAGCATTATTTCATTGTTAGAGCACCTAAATTTCAGTAATTTAAAATTTAATAAGTAATTGTCGTTATAATTTCAAATTTAATAGCTCTTAAATAGTGAATAAAATTTACTATCGCTTGATATAAAATTTATATCGCTATGATCAATTATTCCAGAGAAATTTTAAATTATATTAATCACATATTTCAAATTAATTTCCGTTTTTCAATTGAAATTAGTAAATCACGTCGGTGGTATATCATGCGCGTGATATAGTTTTGACGCCACGATGCATCTGATTATTTATTGCAATCTTGATGATATAATTTGATAATAATTTTTGGCAATTTTTCACGAACAGAACTTTGTAAGAATTGTGAATAATAAAAAAATATTTCCTGGTATAAAACAAATGATTATTTTATTTGTTTTCAATCAATTTTAAACATTTCTCTCGCATATATATCTATTTAATCGCGTCAAATTTGACGGAAAATCTCTCGAATGAAGAGGCAACTTGCACCCGTCTTACCATGACGGGTGATTTTCTAGTTTATAATAAAGGGCGTGTCATTGTCAGGTTTGTATTTTTTAAAATTTTTATTAAATATGTGCTGGTGGTTTTTATTTTTATTAAATATGGCCAGGTTTGTATATTTATCTAAATATAATCCAGAGTGGTCTATATATTTAGTCAACGTCTAATGATAAAGCGAAAATATAAAATCTTCTATTAGTCAAAGTGTCCGTGTAGCACCTATGATGAACGTCTGACTATATTCCTGTATAGGGGCTTGCTAACTTCCTAAGGAATTTCAAGGGAAAATGTTACCGAAATTGTGTATCTGTGTCATAGTTTGGACAAAATCCATCAAAAGTAAGGTAATAACTTGATTCTCTTCACTTTACGACGAATCTATATACAAAACGCGATTTATCATGAAAGGATATGAGAGTGCTTTTGGAATACTCACGCATGTTTTTACCACTTTTTGAATTTATTTCTTTTACAGTTGGATATACCAGGTAAGTCAGTGAGCAGTTTCACAAAAGCCAATAAAAAATGAGAACCCAAGATATTTACTTGAGAATCATGCTTATTTCTCTACATGATCGTCATTTACGTTGATATATTTATCCCATCTCTTTATCAGTTTTATATTACCTGCCGCCTAGAAATCTTTGGACTGCTATCTCAACAACCTATGTACCTCCGGCGGACCAAGCAGGTGATAAAAGTTGAGCTAACCCTGGGCTGTAAGACGGATGTTGAACAAATTGACACTGAAACTCGTTAATTTTCTTTTCACTAAATCGAGCTGCATGAAGTATAGTATTATCGTGTTGGAACAAACTGAGAGTGGACGTTTTCTTCGAATGGTATCAAGAAGATTCGAAGCACTGTTATAGTAGAACGGGATAAGCAATACCCACTGTGAACAGAAAGCGTTTCCTTGCAAATATCCTTTGCCTGAAGTCCTTTCGCCCACAAGAAACGTACAACACTTCTCTGCTCTTTTAGTGTGCACACATTCAGCACTGACGCCATTTTCAAATGCAGCTGCGCTTACAGGGTGTCCAACAAAGGACTCCCTCATTTTAAAATTAAATAACTCGGCAACGGAGATCGATAGAAGAACGAAACCAGTGATATGCTTAGTCTGAAAGCCGTAAAAATCTGATACAAAAGTTTCAAAATTAGTTATAATTGTTGCCGACAGGTGGCGCTGTACGTTGTAATCACAGTTCAGATTTCGAGAAGAAAGCTATAAACTGTCATTTGCAAGTAATCGTTGCAATCACATCACAATCGATTCAAATTAGGCATTTTTCGTGCTTGCCAAGGACAGTTTATAGATTTCTTATCGGATTCTGAATAGCTATTACAACCTGCAGCGCCACCTGTCGGCAACATTTATAACTAATTTTGAAACTTTTGTATCAGATTTTTACGGCTTTCAGACTAAGCATATCACTGGTTTCGTTCTTCTATCGATCTCCGTTGCCGAGTTATTTAATTTTAAAATGAGGGAGTCCTTTGTTGGACACCCTGTATGTACAAATGTTATCTCATGAATTCGAAATGAACATCCGACAGTTGAATTGATCTTCCACTTATTGACATATTTGGAAACAATTTTCCGAACACTCATATCTGTTTGTAACCTAATTAACGACTTGCATTCGTATGAATTCGTTTTGTTTTGTGTGCATAAGTTTTTTGAGTGAATTTGGTTACTTATGTTTGGAAATTTAAATTATATTTTTTATTAGTAGGTATGCAATGTTGTCCAAAAAATTGTTTTGTTCATTTCCCAGTCACTATTATTGATTTATTTGCCTATATTGATTTGCTAAGGCAACTAGAATTTTCTCCCTTGAAACTTACTTCCACTGCTTTTTCAGCAGTTAATCACTTCTAAAAACTTTAAAATATACATTTGAGCGAACAAAAGATGTTTGCTCCTTACTATAAAATGTTTTAAAAATTCATCAAAATCATTGAAAAGGGCTTTAAAAATGGTGATTTTGTGACAAAGTGGAAGTTTGTCTGGGTACTAACCTTACGTCCTAGAACAGAAACCATTAAAAACCCTCTGCATAAAAATAAAAAGCTTTTTTAAATTTCTACTTTGTGAAAATTTCCCCCTAGTTTTTGCGTTTAATTATGTATTTGCATAAATGTATTATATTTAAAGACATAAGCTGAATTGAAAGAACTTTAAAACCCTTTTGCATGTTTTAAAACTGAAATGTTAAAAATAGGCATTATTCAGTCACTAAAAAGTAAAATTAATTTCTGCATTAAACATCCTATGGGAAATAGTTTGTGTACGAATGAAAAGATGCAAACGGGGAAATTAGCATCTATTTTTCAATGCAATTTTAAGTAAATGGGTTATTAATTAATATGTATCGGTGTAACTCATCAGTAAGTTAATTAACGCCAAAGTGGAATGCAATTAGTTTAATGATTGCTATATTGTTGTAGTGGAAAACAGCTTTCAAATGAATTAGATAACCGAAACTTTTGGAGTAAAAATTTCTTTTTAGGCGTCTACAAGTCTATTATGATGTAAATTATTCAATTAACGGATATTAATCCATTGTTTACCATTCATATACATCCGTTAATTATTTTTCAGGAAGAAAAATGCAAGAAACGTTGGGCAATATTTATTGTTTATCCTTCGTATACATTTGTTGATCATTTTTCAGGAAGGAAAAAAAATGTATTTGTAAGAAATGTTGCATTTTTTTAATTTAAGTAAAAGGATAACAACAATTAATAAGAAATATATTCTTGAAAGAATCTTGTCTTATTAGGTAACTCATATTTGTACTTTAAAAGTTGTTGTTATTTTTTGTTAGATTAGCATCCCATTTTGAAATCACATGAAGGATATTTGGTTGAAGAAATTTTGAGTCATTAACGAAAACGAAATTCTTTAACAGATGTTCTCAACCTGTCGTACGTGTACCCCTGGGGATAATTAGGGAATTAGTTATGGGTACTCGAATGCAAGTTTCGTATTTGGGGAAACGAAAGGGATTACAAGGGAATAATATATAGAGAGAGAATTTTATTTCCCCAAGTTCCAGAAAAAAGTAATGCTGGGCATATCCAAAAATCTACCGTAAAAATCTGCTGTGGAAGGAAAACATCAGGAATTAAATGTTAAAACAATAAAGTTTTAAATACCTTTAACGAATACAGAGCTGGTCTTAATCTCATAATAATAATTCATATCTCAAATGTATTTATTTTTCAGTCCCACATATCAGATTATATATGTCTTAATTTGAACCAGATTTTATAAAACTCAGCTCAATGAAACAAGCTCGAGGAATACATTTTCATCCATTTATTTAGTTGATTTTTACGACGAATAATTATAAGCTTTTGTCATAGCTAATGCGAAATTATTTCAATGCTCAGTAGAATCCAGTGACTCTTAATCAAACCGTTAGATGTCCTCCGATATTGTATATTTTTCCAGATGAGGAATTTGAATACTTGAGCTGGCAACGATTTAATACACGATTAAGCTCGCTCGCGTTTATGTCAAAAATCTTTAGAACTAGTTAAACAGTTAAATTTCTCTCTCAATCGTTTTTTAAATTTCGTCTACGTTTTAAAATGGCGGCGATTTTTTTCTATTCCTGAAATAACTTTACATTAACCCTAGAGCCTTTAACATTATATATAAAGACTTTATTACGCGAAGGTATGCTTGGGGGGGGGCTATAAAATTGGGATGTACACAAATATGAAAAGGTTATTCAAAGAATACGGGAAGAAATAAAGGCTGGGAAGCTCTGCTCGAACAAAAATCCATCATGACCCCTCAAACATGTCATAAAATTATGTTTGGTGTAAAATTTAATTATTAAAGATAAATATAATGTTAAAAAGTTACAGTCTCTGAAAGCCATATTATTTTAACATTTCAAAGAAAGGAGGATAAGATTGAGAGATTAAACTATATTTATGTTAAATAATAAATGTTTCAAACTAAACTTGTCAAATATTAAAGTAATATTTCAGCTTCAAAAACTTACGATAAAACTTTTGAAATATATATGTCTTGATATGCTGACCCTTGGCATTTTGCGATAAAGCTGTTTCTGATATTAGCTTCTCTGCTGATCTTCAAAATTCTCAGAATCTGGAGGAAGTCAAAACATAGAATTCATATTTATTCCACTTTAAAATTGAAATATCTCTGACTTTCAGTTTCATCTGGCATTAATCTGAAAGAAAATAAAAACCGTTTGAGCGATGCATTTTTATTTCAGATTATCTTTCTATTTTCACTTGTTACGAAAAAGAATATCATAAACAGACATGAAATATTTTTCTTGAATAGCTTTAAGTACGGAAAATAAATTTTCCTCACTCAGAAATTATTTAGAAATGGGAAGAAATTCCTGGGAAATACAATGTAATAAAATAATTTTTACGAACCCAACCGTTTCACTGTTTCGGTACTGATAATCCGCATTGTCCGAGAAAATTAATTCCTTGGGAAGCTTCAAACATTTTGTGAAATAAAATCTTATATCGGAAATTGAGGCGCCTGTAAACATCAGTTCAGAAAGCTGTTTCCGTTAACTGAGCTTTCAAATAGAAAAATTATTTTTCTCCTTAAACGATTAATTGAAATTCATAAACATGATGGTAGTTAGTGGTACCCAGAGAAATTTCTGGATTTCTCTCTTTTGCAGTAGAAATTACATATGTGCAAGAAAAAAAAAACGATCTTGACACGGTTTTATCTCACCTAGGACAATCGGATCTCATTCTACACTACGATTTAACTCACTGATTCTTAACCTTTGAAACTCAGGCCTAATACTAAAAATTGAAAAGAAAACAATTTGAAACCAAAATTT
The DNA here is from genome assembly GCA_013235015.1 of Araneus ventricosus. Classification (NCBI taxonomy): domain Eukaryota; kingdom Metazoa; phylum Arthropoda; class Arachnida; order Araneae; family Araneidae; genus Araneus; species Araneus ventricosus. The sequence goes on from BGPR01002150.1 coordinate 23,897, forward strand.
TATTTTTGAGCCAAAGGCTCAATATTTTCTCAAATGCATTATCAGGTAGCGCCAAGAATATGGAATCAAAATTAATTAAATATTAATCAATTGTCTGTAAATTGAATTCTGAAAACATTAAATTGTTGCATTTTCATTAGTAAAAAACAAATATAAAGAATATGAATATTGTAGTGATTTGAAATTCGATAACAAAATCCCAATTTTTCGAACATGAAATGCGCAAATATGAAATGTGTTAAGCAAAAAAAAAAAAAAAAAAATGTAAAAAAAAATGTTTAGATTGGCTCCTCAAAACTTATCAATAAATACTTTATCGAATATATTGGAATCTTTTTAGAACTATTATCTTAACATGATTACTAGGTTCCATTGCCATCTTCACAGAATAAAATCAATTTCTGTAATTCTAAATAAATTGGTAATGCAAGAAGATCTGAACATATTCCCAAATTTGCATATTTCATTTGCATGTTTATCCAACGGAAAATGACATAAAATATGTAAAACATCGTAACAATCAATCACAGTCAAATCGGGTCTTCCACAAATAGCGAATATTCAGACTTCAAATAGGGTAAACATCTCTTCAATTCAGTCAATATATTATTATCCTTCTGTTATAATTTTGAAAAAAAATTATAGACATTCCTTGCCATACAAAATAAAAAAGTCTGTTAGCTAAAGGCATGTAGATTAGGCTGTAAATTCTAATCAAACACTTAAATCTTCTCAATTCCAAAGTACATCCGCACAGACACTATGTCATAAGACGGGTCCAAACACATAAAAATAAATCAGAAATGCCACTATGGAATACCCACTAAATAAGGAAATAAATGCAATAAAAATAACGGCAGTTCGCCTAAGATTAAATTCAATCATATTCTTAGACTACAAGTTTATATTGTAATTATAGAATTTAACAAATCTCTCATTCCTAAGATAACAAATAAGGACAGAAAGACAAATATAACATGCAAAAATATTCTAATTCCTCATGGCAATAATCTTCTTCAGTTTCTCTTAAAGACTCAGTGCTATTATTTTCCTTGCCAATGGATTGATCATAGAACAAAAATAATTTCTGGCAGTCAAGAAACATGCAGGTGTTAAAACAAAATTCTCGCTTAATAAATGCATTCTTTATCATTCTTGAAAGGCAATTCATCACAAATGATTAAAGATAGAAAAATTCACAAGTAAATGAAGGATAAAATGAGTGAGTTTATTCAATTAATGATTGCCAATAATGCCCCTGAAATTATTAAATGTTCTGGGTTAGACTAACCTCTTTGGCTGAATTATAATGAAAGTTTGGTAGTATTCCATCTTTTTCCTTTGAAAATTGTGAGAAATTGTTGATTTGTTTTATTGTTGGAAAAAGTAAAATGGAATTGGAAATCAATAAAGAGCTATTTAAGGTGCTGATATTTGTCAGTTTGATTTAGGATATTATTCTTACGGTTGTATTCGTTTAATGAAGTTGACATGAGACATCTGACACATTTTGTGGTTTTCTTTTCAGCATTTTTTATTTCTTATGTATACATAAACATTACTCGCTGCTAAAGAGTAATAAAAATTGAATTGCGCAAAATAATATATCAACACAATATCTCTCAATGAATACAGATCAGACATTTCTGTTTAACGAGAGTTTAGACGTTCTTATGGACGTAAGCCTCGAGATGATCTTAAATAAATAAATAAATTGTTTGAAAAGTTTAAACAAACTGGTGTCATTCAAATTCTTTCAAGAAATGGTAGGCTTGTAGAGATTGACGAATATGTGGACCTCATTTGTAGTAGAGCATTTACAAGTACGTGATTCTCTAAGACGAGATGAATTTCAAATTAAACTTCTCAGCAGAAAAAGTGACGACAACGATAACTGCACTCTTTCAACACTAAAAAGCCTTAAATTTCCGTTCAATCAAAATACGGCTGTCGCCAGGAGCGCCTAAAAATACCGCGAAATTTCCACTCTCTTTCGTTTTGTATGATTGATTGAATACCAAATGGTCATTCGCTGGTCGTTAGAGATGTTTGCCCGGTTGGATTTGAGGGACAAAACAGGGAAGAACTGTCATTTCAGCGGAATTCTTTGTCTTTCAGCTTGTAATAAATCACTCTAATACCAATCAGGACGTATTTTCTGACAACAAAAAAGTTTTCAGCAGCTGAAACTCACCTAGAACATAGGGGAACTTAGTATGTTCCTTCCAGAACTAAACTGAAGGTATTAAAACAACTTACAACTTTCCCCTAATTAATTCTGTGTTTGGTCTTTTTACACACCACAACCCAATCTTTCCCAACCATTTTTGTGGCATGCCCCACATAAGGCTTTCGAAAATTCTATAATGATAAACACAGTAAGTAAATTTTCCAAACATGTAATGGAGAACTGAAATTCAAGTACGAAATAATTTACGAAAATTTATTATTATTAAAATTTTCGTTTTCTTATATATATATATATATATATAATCTACCTTAATTTTATTTCAAATTCTAATATTATATATTTTAAAGTCTTAACGTATTCCAAAATCACTTTTCTTAAATTCCAGTTTCGTTCTATTTCCCGCCCTGGAGATATATTAAATCTCTCGTTTTGGCATATTTATTACAAAAAGAATATTTTAATCGTTTCCACGCGCACACAAATCACGAAATTAGCGACTTATTGCCCCATGCATTTTCCCTAAAAAAGTTACGTAATTTTCTAAAAATAGCTATTATTCCCTTCACTTTGATCACGCGTCTATATGTTGAATCCCTACTTGAGGAAATGCAGGGATTTTATGTTCGATTTATATTTGAAACTTAAACCAAGATGTACGTACATTCCGTCACTCTCCCATAATAGACTATAACTCGGCTTTTTACTGACTACAACCACGAATACCTTTCATATATATATATATGAGTGAAATTTATTAAGCGAGTAGACCTTAAAAGAATTATGCTGTTTTAGACTGACAATTGAAATATGCTAGATTACAATAGATAGTTGCTTATAAACTCTGGAAGAGTCCATTTTCGGTTTGCCCCTTTTAGCAATCAAATTGGCCCCCCCCCCGTAGGGATTTGGCCCCAAACTGGGATAACAGCCATCTACCAGTATCAAAGTTCTATTATAGTCTCAAGAGCCCAGTCTCACTCTTATTTGTTAGCGCCGTACATAACTATATTTTTCAATCAATAGTTTAAAATTCCAAAATTAAAGAAAAATGATTAAAATTTCATCAATCTCATTCGAAGAGAAGGACGAAACTATTGCGTGGATAATTCAAATGTTAAAAGACTGAAATTTCTTATTCATGGAATATTCATTTCTTATATTTAGCAGCCAAATAATCCACAAATAAGTTTTGAAATAATTTTAGATATTTCTGCATCTTGAGAACATAGAAAACTGCTTATATGTTTATCAATAAAACCTTATATTTCAATTTAATTCTCCCCGCTTTGCTAAATCCGAAAATGCTACTTTCTGGTATTTATGTATTATCAAAAATAATTATACACACTTCTTAAATTAAAACGAATTTTTGCAGTTCTATTACGCTTAGGAATCAGCCACTGGTCTCGCAAATCCAAGACCTTTATAAGGACATGTTTATAGACACGTTGTGTACATCAGACATTATACAATGATGCAGATTTTAATGCGATTAGGTTCCACTTTCTAATCAGCATCTGTCTGAATGTTAGATCTGATACAAACCCATTGTAACTCCCGTCTGAGTTTTGATGGCTTATAGACAAAATAGATTCGGGATCTATTTGTATACTTTGCAACAATGCATCGAGGAATCAATAGCAGAAGGACGACTTTTTAGTCAGTATTAACTTTTAGAGAGAATTGTTACAAATGATAGATGCAAGAAAGAGTGGATATATCTAGTATTATGCTGCAAAGATAGAGATTAAAAAATAGTTCATTAAAACCACATTTTTTTCGGAAAGCTTGAGAAATAATACGTATAATATGAGATGAAAGAATATAAGATATTAATACTGTGTTAACTAGCAGCTCTGTGAACTATAGACCTCTTTCAGAACAACCCTAAGATCTGTTCTTTATTGCAATGTTTAAAGGTTTAGTTATTTTTCGAAGAGAATTATTTACACGAGTTTCTGCTTTTATCAGTATTTACAAAATTAGGATTCAATGTCTTGCTTCTATCAAAATAACTGAAATGTTTTAACAGTGTGAAACCCTCTCAACGTTGAAACCAGTAAAACAGCCACTGACTTGAAACGGAATCAGCAATAAAAATCCTTACACATACATCTTTTTTAATGACGTCAAGGAACATTTAAGCTAAATGCAAAGAAACTCGAACAACATGTTCGGCCGTGGTGGAACAAATCGCAGAAATACCGAGTTATCGAATTGAAACAGGACCTCGCTTCACTCTTCAATAATACTAAATGTTTTTAGATTTGCCTGACAAATAAAAAAAAATAGAAATTTTAAATAAACACATATGATTTCATCACAATATTAGCCGGAGCAATAAAAAATATTGTACACCTGTAGACTTTCTCGCATATTATGCAGGGTGTTTCAAAAACGTGGGCAAACTTTAGGGTTAGATCAGGCATGCAGAAACACGTCATTTTCACAATACAACATGGGGTCGGAAAAAGAAAGGGAATTCGCTTCAGGGGCTTTTGAGAGTATATTGAGTAAAAGAAAAGATGACACAGATGAAATGTACAAAGAAGGGTGAAAGGAATACAAATGTTTGTAACAGCACAACAACCCATTTGCGCGATTAGCGCTAATACAAGTCGAATGCGCCATGATAAGATACGTTAATGGCATTAGGATGCAATACCAACAAAACAACTTTTGGAACACTTAAGGAATGTTGTCAGAGAATAACTAAGTGTTCAAAGCAATTGCCGTCTGAGGTGATACTTATGAATCTTGATGCCTTCTGGAAACAGTTTTCTAGATTGAATTTTAAAATTTGGGCTTCGAGGTGCATTGAGTCACCATTAGTACTACCTGTGTGCCAAATTTCAGAGTTTAGGTGTAATATTTTACGTCTAAACATCGCACACACGCACAAGTACACACAAACATTGTCTTTTGTATATAGTGCGATAAAATCGTTTATCAATTCAATGCCCATACAATAGCATGTATTTCCTTCCTCCGAGTGTAAGAATTTTAGCCATAACACATGAGTTGATACAAAGGAGTTAAATATTATACTTGGCTATTAGACTGTCTGTAAATTCTTTCTGCAAAATGAGAAACCTCCTGTGCTTTCCTGATATTAAATGTACAGCAGCAATAAGCAAAGATAGATAGTCATATTGAAAAAATCAATACCACATGTAAGAAAAGCATAATTTAGACAAAGAAAAATTAACCTATTCTTGCGGTTAGTGCAAGTGGAGTTCCATTAATATTTTTCATCTCTGTTTACGAAATGATATTTAATCAGATCTTCTATGCTCTTATTTCACATTGATTCCGGTGCTAATCTGTATAGTCTTTAATCTGCCTACAGTTAGTATAATTGCAATGACATATTGTATCACGACATGTTCGGTGGATTTATATTTTTATATAAAATAGGTAACCGCCAGATAGTCTAAAGGTATCATAACTCTCAAATAATATGGGTGTTTTGACTTGCCCAAAATTGTCCCTCGTTATGGCGCGATTCATGCGATCTCTCCTTAAGGAGGTATATACAGTCATCGACGATCGGCCTGTTAGCCAGACAACACAACCATTGTTGTATCCTCATGGGAATCGAGAACTATCACTCTGAATGGGGCCGCTTCTCATTCCAATTTATCTGCTTCCCTCATGAAATTAATCTAATGGTAAAGTCGTGTGATTAGATTTGTTTCTCACTTAGGAAACAGTCGAAATTTTATTTTGCAGCATTCAGGCATGATTAAATTAATCCAAATCAAAGTGCTTTATATTCTGAACACTATGCCATTATTTTTATCTTCATTATGATATCTTGCATACTATTTCAAATTGAAACAAATTTCTACCTTTCCTTTACACATTACCAATCAGAGTTTGCAAATTTCACAAATCCCAGACCAGACTATGATAAGATTACCGCATTGCATAGAGCGAATACCAGACATGCATTAATGACACACGTTTCAATCCAAACAGTCCTCACTTTCTAATCAGCATCGAGATCAATACCGTATCTGATGCAAATCTATATAACCTCCATCTCTTTTGTAAGATTTTCAATGCGAATGTAATTGATATCGTCTATAGATTCCGATGAAATATTTTCAGAAATTGTTGCTCATTATTTGAAGACATTATCTATGACCAAGAATATTACAAATGATTTGAAGATGAAAAGATCAAAAGAATTATACGGAAAATGTTACGGCTTGTTAAATATGAGAATATCGTTTGTGAATATTTTATGGAAATCGCTGCTGATATTTGGTAAATTATACGGGGAGTATTATGCAGGTTACAGAAAATGTTTACATTATTTTGAATTTTTGATCTATGGCTTTCTGATGCTTAAAGTGAGTCGAAGCCTTTCTTATATACAGATATTTATTTTGGCACTTAATGTAAATATTCAGTACTAATAAGCAGTTTAATATAGAATCTAATAAATCGTTGCTTAGAATGCAATACTACTTGTCTCTGTTTTTCAGTTTCAAAGTCGAAGGAAAAAACTGCATTTTTCGAAACATTAAAGAATTCGAAACAGAAAGAAAGAAGAAGAAGAAGATAATATAACCATTAAAGAATTACTGATTTTTTTTTAAATATCTGATTTGAACGTGAGACCACATGTTTAACAAAAATTCAGAAATATCCTGCATTTGTTACGAAAAATGCTGTTTTTTCTTCCTCTTTGAAACTTATGTGTCGAAATAAAGGATGCGATATATTAATGAGCTGACTTCGAAATTTAACATTTAATGAATCATTTAATGAATCATCAGCTTTAGAAGAAACATTAAGGACTTATAAAATAAGCAATAGAATAAAGCATAATTCTTTTTGTCTTATTCCTATCTTTTTCTTTGTGTTTGTCTCATTCGAAAGAAAAACTATTGAAGCAAAGTAAGAAATATTTATGAGAAATTAAATGACATTAACTCTATCTACTTAAAAACTAAGATTGTTCGAGTAACAGAACATTGACATGCCTTTCGTAACTAATTGTTTGCTGCAGAAAAAACATTTATTTCTTTTCACTCGGAAAGATGGTAATTTTTAACATTTAGGCTTTTTTTATCGAACCTTCTTGATACAACTCAGAATGATGTGACTTCAGCATTCGAAAATATTTCAACAGGCAACTTAGCAGCAATGATAACATACTTTATTTAATTATTTTTGTACATTTATTCATTGTTATAATATATTATAAACGGCTGTAAAATTGAAGCTTTCCATTTTGGATATTTATTTCCATGCACCATCCGATATAATTTTAATACACATAATGCTATAGATATTTTCAGATTAGCTAAATAGTTTCTTGATGATATTTTTATTTTGGTCGGTTGGTAAATAATTTGTAGCCCCTTTTTCCGATATATTACTGGCAATACCTTTAATACATATTTTAAACTTAAATATCCTTAAATATAAATTTAAAACTGCGAATAAATAATATAAAAATATCTCGGTTTCAGGGCGTTTTTTTTCTTCTGTTTATTGTTCAATTCGCTGTTATTATTTTATTTGATCTACCATAAAAATTCCTACTTTCTTGAAGTTAATAATCTTTTTGGCTTTTGTATAAAATTTATAAAATAAGTTTCTAATAAAGATATTTTTTACACACTTTCGTCTTTGAAGTATGGGGTAGCAACTGTTTATGGCGTGTTTGGGAAAATATTCAAATTAACAGGATTGTCAATATTTTAGTATTTTCTTTTCATATGATTTGAAATTTATAACAATTATTTCGCAGAAATATCGTAATACGATTTATTGAAATATAAAATAAAAATTAAAGTAAATGTCACAAATATATATTGTGAAAAGTTATCGACGATGGAAAAATACACTTATTTTTTGACGATTTTACATTATAAAATTAAGCTATGTTATTTTTATTATATTGGAGAGTTCTATAATTGCCAGGAAAAAGTGATTTATTTTTCACAGTCATTTTTTCAAATTTCATCTTATTAATAATAGGACAGATTAATGATGAACTGCATTTTATTAAATAAAAAATATATTTAGTAAACTTATATTTAATAAATAATAAAGATAGTCAATGAGTAAAAAAGATTCTCGGAAAAATATTTAAAAAAATAAAAACTATTTTAGTATTTTCTGCGTTGATCTAAGCAAATGCCTCATCTGATAAATATGTTGATGTTTAACTACCTGATATTTCCTGTAACACAAAAATACAAAATACATACTCTCAAAGAATTGTCCACTTTCCAAAGCTCTTATTAACAATCAAATTGACATTTTAGAAAATTGTACTAATTTAAATGTTTATGTTTTTTCCAGTTAAATTTAACAAATAAACACGTCATGTGTAATGAAATGAAGCCTTAAGCCTATATCAAAATATTACAATAGCTTAAATCACGTTCCTAGCTCTAATTCATCTTCAAATCTAAATTAATATCCATTTAAAAGACAAACCGAATTTCTACCCAAACAACAAAGTTATTTCTAAAACTACTAATGAATTTCTATTATTAGAAACAAACAACGTAATTCGTTCTTTTGTGACAAGATTAACAAATCTCAGCGCGAGATAACGCGCAAACAAATTTCGCTAAAATTTTCTCTTCAAATGCAAATATGTTGCTTTGTTGCGAGCTTCAGGTCTAAACAATCATCAAAGTCACAATATAGACTCTTTCATTAACAGCTGAGGTTCTTTTCCTAAGCCCACACTAAATCCTGAAAGGAGTTTCGAGGAAAATTGATGAGCAAGATCCTCTTTGATAAAAATTACATTCTGTCCGGCTGTATACGCAATTATTCATTTAGCGAACTTACAGTCTCTTGTTAACGTAAGTACAAATTAAACAGTTTGTTGTTTTTCCGTAAGAGGTGTATGGTACAGTTTCGCGTTTGGAAAATTGCTCTACTTAATTATTTAAGAGACCAAATGCATTTGTGTTGGTTAAGGATTTTCTTAAAGCATGTTTGTTAGCTTAACTAAAGCGAACGGGGCGAATGTTTTCTTTACCCCTCTCATCGCATTCGACTTTAATGAGATACATAAGCATATAAACGATTTTTCAACATGTCCTGAGGCGTATCGAGTTTAAG
>BGPR01002150.1:44230-80419 GCA_013235015.1 Araneus ventricosus
ATTTTCGCGTACCCCTTAATTAGTATTTTTATTTTCGCGTACCCCTTGATTAGTATTTTTATTTTCGCATTCCCCTTAATTAGTATTTTTATTTTCGCGTACCCCCTCTCCAACCATTCGTCTATACAAAGAAGCTTTTATCAATGATTTTAAGGGATTAGGCAAGCTTAAGAGTCAAATGACTCGAAATAACCATTTGCACTCAGGAGGCGACTCTCGGTCAGCGTTCTAGACGGTGCACCATTTTGATGTTTCTTGATTTCGATGGTTTAAACAACCACTTACAAAGTTGTAAGAAATTGTAGAATAATTTTCCAGGAAAAATGAACTTACATAAACGTATTTTTTACGTTCCACATCAATTATATGAGCTCTTGTAAATCATTGAATAATTATGGATCTAATTACTTTTCAAGTTCTTCTCGAGTGCAAAGGGTTAATAACATTTCCAGGACTTATTTTCGATTTCACATTTCATTCCATTTTTACCATAGCATTAGTTCACCCTTATGTTAATCCCTTATGATTTCTTGTATCCGCCATTACAGACTTTGAGTTCGCGTACCCCCAACTGTTCCTTCGCGTACCCCTAGGGGTACGCGTACCACAGGTTGAGAACCTCTGCTCTAGAGGACAGACCGCTGGAGTTAGAGTTACGAAGTATAGCACGAACATTCTTTGGAGAGTGGGAATGTGCACCTCGGAGCCGTTTTCTGAAATTTTAATTAATTAAAAAATAAGCAAAATTTTGGCGTTTTTCCTTAATAAATTTGGAACATTTTACAACACAAAAATAATTTACACCATCTGAAAGAGCAAACAAAATCTTTTCAATGATTATAATTAAGTTGGCATAAAATGTTTTTTTTTAAATTTTTATAACCTTCTAAAAATATTTTTCGGCATAATTTACAACAACACTTTTCATTGTTGCAAAGCATTTCAAAACGTTTTCATTGTTTAAATAAATATTTATTTGCATGTTCCTTTTTCATTGCTGAAAGCGAAGGTAATATCTTAATATTTTATGATATGTTTTCATCAACATAATTTCATAGAGTTAATATGCTGCTGAACGTAAAATGTACCGCGACATTTTAAATTTAAAATCGAATGCATATTTTGCAAGAGGAATAAGAGAGTGGATTTGATGCTGATAACGGGCAATTGTATGTTACACGACACAGACAGTTACTCGACTCCAATACGGACGTTCATGCAGACAACGAATATAATGGTGTATGGCTATTGAAAGAACATGGGTTAAAAATCTATCAAAATTTTAAAATTACTTTGTTAAGGGAACCACGAATATCAATTTATACATAGGAGATTAAATTGAAATTATATTCCCGGTGAAGAAGCCGGTCGCAGAAGGCGGCTAGTAAATAAATAAATAAAGCGCATTACCCAATTTGTGATTTTTTAATTGATTTAAAACTGATGAAAATTATATAGGTATCTCGGATAATTAAATCGAGGATAATGATATTTTACTGAAAATAGCCATTCATATTGTTTCAAATTTTTTTGGACTTATTTACAAGTGTTCTATCTAAACAGCGATTTTTTTAAAAAATCCCATAAAGTAAGTTAGCTTACAATGAAATCCAGCATTTAGTTGTAAATCCTTCCCAGCTAAAAAAAATCTGCAGAAAATCTGCAGAAAATTTCTTTTTTTGAAGATTTCTTAAAGATTTCTGCAGATTTTTTGAAGACAGAAAAAATCTGCATTTTTTCTTCAAATTAATCTGCAGAAAATCTGCAGAAAATTTTCTTCTTATATTTTTCTCTAGATATTCTGCAGATTTTTTGAAGACAAAAAAAATCTGCATTTTTTCTTCAAATTAATTTGCAGAAAATCTGCAGAAAATTCTCTTATTATATTTTTCTCTAAATATTCTGCAGATTTTTTGGAGACAGAAAAAATCTGCATTTTTTCTTCAATTTAATCTGCATAAAATCTGCAAAAAATTTTCTTATTATATTTTTCTCTAAATATTCTGCAGATTTTTTGAAGACCGAAAAATCTCTATTTTTCTTCAATTTAATCTGGAGAAAATCTGCAAAAAAATCCTATTATATTTTTCTCTAAATATTCTGCAGATTTTGTAAGACAACAAAAAATCTGCATTTTTTTCTTCAATTTAATCTGCATAAAATCTGCAAAAAAATTATTTTTATTTTTTTCTTTAAATATCCTGTAGAATTTGTAAGACTTTGCATTTCGTCTTTAATTCAATTTGCAGTTATTTAGCATATTTTCACAAAATCATTAAACTCGACCAATATCTGCTGATTTTTTGAAGAGTTAACTGCAATTTCAAAATATCTGCATTTCTATAAATACATATTTTGCACCATATTCTCTAATATTGCAGCTCTATTTTCCAATGGATATAAAACAAAATTAGAATGTAATTATCATTATTGTTTAATTCTACAGCAGAATTTCAAAAAATTTCCCAATGGAAAAATGTCTTAGGACTAAATTTTTTAAATATGCCACTGAAAAAATTAATTCTAAATTAATCTTTAAAATAAATATTTGAGGTTTTACCATTTTAAACATTTACCCCATAATTTAATTAATTTTCAATTAGTTTTCCAACTGTCTTTCTGACTAGCTATTTTCCTCGAAAAAGAAAGGAAAAGTGGAGCCTTCGCCCTTTCGATGGAGAGAAGGCTTCCCAGAAATCTAGAAGGTGAAAACGAATTTATTGAAACTGAGAATCTAATTTATTGAACAAAAATATTACTAATCTCATCTGTTACACGACTACGACTTTTGAAACAAGTATTCTGACCTTGGTTGATTTTTCACCACTAGATGGCGCCACTAGAGCCATGGTGACACTATCACTTAAATAGATTAATTTATCCCTACCTCATGTATGCCGACGTGGCCTTGTGGTTAAGGCACCTGCCACTGAAAACGCGCCTGCTTATAGGATCGCGGGTTCGAATCCCAGACAAGAGCTTGAAGTTTCGTCACATTCCACATCGTATGAGTAAGTTGATTCATAAATTAAACTAATAATTGAAATTAATAACTAAACCTTGACAGTAGAAAAATCTGCAGGTATTTGGAACATATTTTTTTTCTGCAGATTTTTTTTAGCTGGGTTGCTGCTGCGCAAGTATAAGTTTTTATTTTATTCCTGTTTCTAGGATGAAGCACCTTCTTAATCCTCTACACTAATTTTCAGAAAAAAATGACAATACCAGAGTGAACAGAAATTTTCAAGATATCCCATACTTGAGAGAAATGTAAAAAATGATTTTGTATGCTTGAGTTTCTTAATATATAAAAAAATTCATCATTATAATTAATTACTTGCTTAGATGCAAATATTACTTCTTTCTAGGTAAATACAATTAAAAATTTGCAATTTACTGGAAGGATTAGATGATCACAATATGCATGATCTGTTAAAACAAAATTCGAATTTAAATTCTGAGAATTTAAACAGGATATTCAGTAATCCTAAGATTTCATTATATGAATTAAATAACCTCTTTATAACTGTTCTTAAGAAAATAAATTTACAAAACAGTTTTAATTGGATATATTATAAGTTGAAACCTTACCACTTGAAAATTTTTTCACAATTTTCAATTACTTATCTTATGATAATCAATGAGATTCAACACATGAATACATTCAATATTTCAAAGACTCTTTTAATTTAACTTTCAATCCATTTTACCCATTTCGCTTATATGATTTCTAGAAGAACAGAATTGTTTCGTTTAAAACTCCAGCTAAAAGACTTTTTAGAATATAAAAAGATCATTGTCTCTTTTCAAAAAGATAAGTTTTAATAAAAGTTTGGGATGAAACTGTTTCCAGTCTAGTTAATTAAAGGAGTCAGTCAAGTTGTATAAAGGAAAGAGATGAGAAAAGAAAAAATCCTACGGAAAAGCGCAAAGAAAGTAAACGCCACATTTTTGTTACTCTTTTTTTAAATCACAAAACTTTAAAGGAGAAACGTTATAGTCAGTTTTATAAAATATTCACGTTGGTAAAAGTTCTTCAATATTTCCATTCAAAATGTCTATTTTCTTTTGAATTTGTGGTTATATTTTGCAGTCGTCATATATTCGAATTTTGTTTAAGTTCTGGAGTAATAGATGGTGCAGCAGTAGTTAACACCAAATCGCTTATCACGAAATTTTGCTTTACACGAATTAAATATTGGACTCCGCCGATCAAGTGTGGGGAATAATGTTAATTCATTCCTTTAACACGAAAACGCAAAACTTGAAATATCGCATAAGACCGAAAGAAATTATTCTTTGAAATTAAAATTCGTTCTTTTACAAAAGTCCTCAGCGTTCGAGTTTGTGTTTTGAAACTTCTTTGATTTTCCATTCATCCAGGCCTCCCGAAAAAGGGTGCAGAAGGGACACGTGGGCTGGTGACAAGCCGGGGAGGGATTTTATTTAGGAAATGTCAGGTGTCTGTGGGATCGCATGCCATTACTTTACCCCGCGGTATGGCCTGGCTCTCGGAAGCCCTGCATTCACCGTTGTGAATAGAAAATTGCTCACCGTGGATAAAGCAAGAGATTCGTTCACATTCATAATCACATTCCTACCCTTCCCACCTCTTTTGTTTCTTAGTTAAATGCTGGGAACGGGAAGGGACAGAAGAGATAATGACCTTCTCGGAGCGACTCTAAACGAAGATGCAAATGAAATGAAATCTGTGTAACGTTTTCTTATGGAATAGGATAATGCTTCGAATGTATTGGATAATTTAGAAAAGGGGATGCGTTTCTGAAAATATGTCATCTTAAAAAAAATGAAACAAAAGTCAATAACTGACATTTTTAAACCTAGAGTACCCTTTTAAATAAATTTATTTGATATATTACATACAATCAGGTTATTTATTCTCTAAACTGAAAATTTTTATTCTTTTTAGATTTCTGAGAACTTAATATTTTATCTTTTATTTAATAGCTTGGTAAATGCTATGCTTTGTTATGGCACTATTATTTTAACGATTAACACGAAACATTTTTGTGGTTCCGCCGATGTCGTGTTAACGGGGTTTGACTGTATAAAAATAATTTAATTCAAGTTATTTACGTTTCATTTACACAATACGTTGTTCCGTCAGGAAATTAAAATAAAATTACTCCATTCCCAAGGGAAAAAATATACATGACTTCTCCAACTCATTTTCATTTCTTGCTCGAGAGTCTGCGTCTCGACTGAAAATGTTTGCTTCTTTGAAATAAATGGGAAAGCGATCGTTCAGAATATCATTCATACAACATAGTCTTAAGTTCATTTCAGTGGGTTTGGGAATCTTCATTTTCACAACCAAGAATAAAGTGAAGTGCATGTGAGCATTCTTTCTCTTTGGTATTGAGTAAATTATTCAATAGTTATCAATTCATTACCAAACTCTACAAAACGTCATCTTCTACAATCCTTTTTATATTAAAACCTAGAATCTGCGTCATTGATTTATCCTTTGCGTGGTCCCTGATCATCGCTCTTCCTTTCTCACGCGCCACTTAGGGATCACTTTCAAGGTTATATTCTCATTTTTCCACTCCCCTTTCTCTCTGGTAAACGGCTGTTACCGTTCGATATTTGCTGATAACGCGTTATCACGTTCTCTACAAAATGATAGCTCCAGGATTGCCAGCAAAGGATTCGAGACAGAATCAATCCTCACTGGCATGGAAAGTCACAAATTTAGAGATGAAAATAATTTGATTCTCTGTATCCCTCTCATACCGAGCGAGGCTGAATAGAAATTTTCCCTTAACAACAACGAAGGCCAGTCTGAGACGGTTGGCTTCTTTTGAGGGTTGGTGCGTTTCTGAGATCGCTTAGGAGATAAACGTGTTGGGAGCTCCAATTATCCTTGCCCACCACAGCCCATTTACTTCCGCCTTAAGGGACGGTTACAGCAGGGGTGGGGTGGTAAGGTAAACGACCACCCAGGTAGGGAGAGTCCAATTCATGTCTTAGCGTCCCAAAATAGCCAGGTTTTAAAGGAGACAGAAGAATAAAAGTGGCACAAGGATTAAAGAGGTATATGAAATAACAAGCAAAAACCGCAGTCAAGTTTGACTTCTACTTTAGCTCTGTCGATACGGGATAGTCCCAACAGTCCCTTCAAGCAAAAGATGGTGGATGTCCGAATATCACTGTTAAGTTTCCATCCTCTTTCGTTAAGTGTGATTGATTTCACATCCACAGCGCGCGCTTTCTTCTTTAGAGTGGCTCGCCCAGAAGTGATTGGGGAACAGGGGAGGGGGTTCTTAGAATTTGGAGAGTATCAGCTGTCATTGCGGTTTTAGAGAGAGGAAGTGAATTTCCCTTATCTTTGAAAGAGAAACTCGGGCGTTCCCGTATTTTGAGTTCTCTCTATTCCAATGGTATTAGGAATAAGAGGGTTATTCCCTAAATTAATTGTGGTACAGATGATGTAGTAGTAGATTTTTTTCTTCTGCATATATAATTGTACAGATGTTATTCCCTTAAATCATGAAGATTTCTTCTCTCTGTATACACGTTAATTTGGTAATTATTACAAATGAATTTTTAAAAATATTATGGAAAACTTTTTTCGTATATGAAGTTTCGCATTCTTGAATAAATCTATTATTTATGTTTTCTGCATTTGAATCGTTTATTGCAGGAACCACGTATGCTAATAATATAAAAATGATGAGAATTTTAAAAAATAAGACTGATTAACTTTCTAAGTTAATAATTATTTTACTTCATAGATTTTATATGCCTACAATGTGACTATACTTGACTCGTGTTATTTCCTTCCTCAATACAGAAATACACTTTTAGAATGTAAATACCGCTTAATGAATGCGATTTTGAGAAATGACTCATGTGGATTCCGCAATCTGTGATTGATTTAAAAATGACGTAAAACTTGTCTTTTCTAGCTGAAAGGTTTCCGACGTTTTCCCGGAAAAATATAAAAATTATGAAATGCGACCACATAATTTACAGTCCGTCAGTGGCAGAGGTTCCCACAAGTTACATCAACCCAACCAAATCCAGAGAATTAAAATAGCAACCATATTTCTTTAGCAGCGGCATAGAAGGGAAGGAAGCAAAGCAAAGTGATCCTCTTTTATTCATTTTTTTAAACCCACACCGCTCCGGCCTACTCCAAAGGGTGTAAGGCCTTTAGCAGACCGGTGGGGAAATATAAAAGCAATACAAGAATATCAATATGACATGACACACACAAAACCATCACAAACACAGCACAGAACGTTACAGACATTGCAAAAAAGGGTACAACAACAAAAAAATAAAGTAACCTAAAGCACACTCACAAGAAGAATGAAAACAATAAGCCACTTAATCGATATTACACTTGGAGTGAACCAAAAATTAATTGAATTTTGTTTGATTCTTACCACCAGATCTGGAACCAACATTAAAAATATTCAAAACACTCAAAAGGAGGAGCCCTCAGTATGCATCCAAATGAGCAAAACACAAGCACAAGCCCAGCACAACACACCAGTAAAAAGAAGGACGCAATAAACACTTTTGTAAAGTATCATTAAAAATCCCACAAAAATACATCGAAAACAGACTACGCGGTCTCTCACCAGTCCAGAGAACAATAAAATTCATCAAAGTTCACAAGAGTCAAACAGCGACAAAATTACAAGAACAAAATGATCAAATTTTAAAAATAAGAAGGGTGAGAACAAGGTTACCAATTCGATTCCCTAAGGTTAAATGCTTAATAAAATTTAGAACATTAAAACAATTTAATAAGTCCAGGATTAACCTAAAAACAATATAATCAGTTAAAATTAACTACGTAAATAAAGTGCTAAAAACTTAGGGTAGGGCGCAGGGACTACCCACCTAACAATTTCTTAAACAGTGGTGCCTTTTTTTTCTAAGGAAAAGCCTGTCAGATCGATATTTCTAACTGCATATTGAGTCTGTTGAAAAAAAAAGAATATTCCTTGCTCCGTTTCGTCATTGAGCTTCAATTTCATTATTGCAGAGAGATTTGGGGAAATTTTTAAAAGAAATGAAAAAAAGGAATCATCCCTGAATTAATATTATAAGAAGTTTCTTTATTTGAGTTGTGAAATTGACTTATCAACTTAGTTCCTGTATTCTCTAGTTTGATGTAGATATGCATCTTTAAATTGCGTCTTCCAAGACTTTTCATCAGGGAAATTGTCTCCAATAACAAGTTTGACACGCTTTTCTGAAAAATCCGATGATTTTGTTAAGAAATGAAAAAACATAGTTCGATCTTCTTGTACCGGCTCGGTTTACAGAGAACTCGTTTGATAGAGACCCGGATAATCAAGGCTCTACTATGATAGAAATTTAAACTTTGCCCTATTAATGGGTTCTTCAAAAAATCACTAAAATGAATGAAAATAGTAAGGAAACAGAAGATATTACTGGCACTTATCTAAATTTTTATATACCCCGATTTTCTTCTTGAAATGTCTTTTAGGAAACAGATATTTCTTATTCACACTTCCAAATTCAACAATATTTTTGCAAGTACTGAGCTTCGTATACATATGAAAGAGTAATTTTTTTAACAGCCCAATTAATTCTCTTGAGTATTATATATTCTTAATACTCACTGTCGTCTAAGCGATGAATTCTCACAACCGTTTATGTGACAATATGTGATATGAAGTCATATAATGTTGAGAAACAATTAGATATATTAGTCACATAATATTCAAAATGAATGTGCTGGAAACTTGCCAAATATTATAATATAAATGCAGATAAATCTTCATGAAGATAAAAATTACCAAATTCTTTCACCTGAAATGTTTGCTGTTGTTGTATAGTCTACAAAATATTCATCAAGTGTTTGCTGATTATTAAAATCATTGCGCAACATGCTGTCTGTCCACCATGAGAACTCTGTTCGCCAAGTTCTCTAGTTGATGACGGTAGCTATAGCAACTGGTTATGTAAGTAAAGATTCATTTCGAATGGGAGGAATCCAACGGAAGTCCAGGTTTTAATTTCGGTGTTCCAGTTTTCGGTGGTAGTTGATCATTCGTCTTCTCGGTTTTGGAGCAGTTGCACGTTCCTTCCCATTTGGAGATAAGTGTGCCAATGTAACAAACATGAATGAACGTCTAACTACTCGAAACGGATTCCTCCTACGGTAACCTGTTTCTATAGCGACCGCCGTCAACTAAACAATTTGGCGGACAGAGTTCTCGTGGCGTACAGAGATCTCGTAGCACACAGAGTTCTCTTGGCGCACAGAGTTTTCTTGGCGGACAGAGAGTAGTCACCAGTGACTTTTAATGTTTCAGAATTATATTATAGACTTTTTATTAGGACTTGTCGTATTCTTTTTCTGGATACCATATATTGTGGACTATTACTAACAACATAGCTCAATCGGCTTTGATTTTTTTTTTTTTTACAAAATTCTTCCGCGAATACGAAATTACAAAAGCATATTTCAAGGCCGTATTTTACTCAAACGATAGAAGATAATAGAATCGGGAAATAATAATACTATAAAAAAATTATAGTATTCGCAATATATCCAACACTAAATTATCCCACATCTCATTATATGTGGCTCGACATCGGTTCAAAATTAATTAAAAATACCGATTAGAAAATTGTTCAACCTAGTTTTCATTATTTCTATGAGGATGCTTTTTGGAATGCGAGAAAATTGAAAATCCTATGGCATCAGGATGTCCAAGACAACCCAGTCTTAATAATTATTATATTTATGTATTTATTTTGTTTTCGAAGTTGCACATTTAGACCTTTTCTTCAGGACGTAAACATTTTTATATTCATCTTTTATTTTTTCATCCAAAAAATACTTTTTTATGTTATTACTCTTTAGCTTAAAATTATTTGCTTCAGATTAATTCTTTTGAAAGTTTTACCTTAATTTATTCATGCAAATTTCTTCGATTAAATTGTTGTACGTATTATTAATTTTTTTTGTTTCTTAAATTAATTTTAGTTAAAGAATCTTATTTAATTGCTTGCATCTTATTTAATCTTAATTGTTTATTTCACTTTTGTTAGCCATTTTGATAAATTTATTATATCACTTTAGAACTAATATATTTTATATTATTTTTGAATTGGCTTTTTAATACACATTCGATACTTGATTGCTATACTTGATGCACCTTGTACCATTTGTTCCTTTTAGTAACTTGTTGGACCTTTGGTTCCAAGTATATTGGGTGGACTGTTTCTGTCATCCTCTTGCCTTCGGCCAGGGCGGGGTCTGCATGCAGACATGCTTGAAAAGTATCCGTGTAACCTGATCATTCTGGAAAAATCTCTGTTTTTGTTCAACTGCAGAATAATTGGTTTCAACTTCACTGTGTCTTTCCGAATCATCTTGCGAACATAGAAAGGTGTATAGTCGAGCCATTCGAGCACAAAACTACTGGCTAGGGTGGTAGCGTCGCTAGCGTCCACACTCATTGGATCTGGACTTCTGAATGTTTGGCTACTTCAAACAGAAGTGCATGAGATTCTTCAGAAAATGCTACGCGATCTTCGATACCGTGTCAGATTTGTATGCGATAGTATTTCAACTTAACCGGCAGTAGTCTTTTTAATACACATTCGATACTTGATTGCTATACTTGATGCACCTTGGACCATTTGTTCCTTTTAGTAACCTGTTGGGCCCTTTGGTTCCAAGTATATTGGGTGGACTGCTCTTGTCTTCGGCCATGGCGGGTTCTACATGCACACATCCTAGAAAAGTATCCGTGCAACCAGATCATTCTGGAAAATTTCCTGTTTCTGCTTCAACTGCAGAATAATTGGTTTCAACTTCACTGTGTCTTTCCGAATCATCTTGCGAACATAGGAAGGTACATAGTCTAGACATTCGAGCACAAAACTACTGGCTAGGGTGGTAGCGTCGCCGGCGTCCACTCTTATTGGATCTGGACTTCTGAATGTTTGGCTACTTCAAACAGAAGTGCATGAGATTCTTCACAAAATGCTACACGATCTTCGATACCGTGTCAGATTTGTATGTGATAGTATATGAACTTAACGGACAATAGGGTCTGATCTACGGTGTTCCGCCGATAACATGAAAACCTGGCACCATCACATCAGAATTATCGAATTTACATATGGTTTATATGTTTACATAAAATAGAGAGACAGAAAGAATTAAATTTCGCTTTAAGGAAGATCTCTGTTTAAATGCAAACAAAAGAAATGATCAAGAAATACAAAAAATGGTTTTCAATTAGTGAGAGAAAAGGAACATCACCAAGATGTCCATAGAAAGCGATCTTTAACCCTCTCATACAGAGCAAAGCGGTCAACAAATTTTCCCTTAGTAGCACCAAAGGCCGGTCTGAGGCGGTTGGCTTCTGCTGAGGAGAGGTGAGGTTCTGAGATCGCTTTGGAGATAAGCGCGGTAGGGGGTCCAATTATCCTTGCCAAACACAGCCCATTACCGTGCGCCTTAAGGGAAGGTTATAGCAAGGTTGGATTGGTGGGCAAAATGACCACCGAGGTTGGGAGAGTCCAATTCATGTCGCTTCCTTCCAAAAAGGCCCGATTTTAAAGGAGCTAGAAGAAAAATGCCGCATCGGAATTAAAGATTTAATCAAGAAAGAAAGTAACAATGAAAAATAAACAGAAATGGCATCAGTCTTGATTACAGTTATGTATTGTGACTGACGGAGAATAGATTGTATCCTGACAATGCAGGCAGGTAGTGATAAGTAGGTAAGTGCTCATTTCTGATGTGTTTCGTGGCGTATCATTGTTAGAAATCACTTACAAACTTTCTTTGTTTTCAGTATTTGCGAACAGAAGATTTTTTACGCATTGAATCTAAGCTGCTCTAAAACTTTGGGAGTGAATATTTTTCCGTATGTAGTATAGTCTTCGAAATCTGCACGCTGATTCTTTATCTTGTCATTAGACGGCAGAGTGAGCCATCTAGCCGAATAAAGAATTTTTCTGTTTCTAAATATCACTTTTAATACTTTGGATGTCGCCGTTCGGAAATAAATGAGACGATAAACAGCTCCCAGTAGATCCGTAATGAAACTTATCTTAATAATATAAGTTTCTCATCTGTGTTTTCTCAATTTTAATGAAATTAAAACCTTTGTTTCATGCAGAAAAATTGCACCAAACTACCATCATGTAGGCACCATATATTGTATAATTAAATGATGCATTTAGATGAATATATAAAATTGTAATAAAATGTAAGTTATATGAAGTCGACTTTCATAAAATGTTCGCATTATTCAAATTCATTCTCCATTAATGTGAATACATAGTGATTTATAGATAAGGCTATCAATTTTAATAAGAAACACTTAAAATATATTCAGATGTTTTCAACTTACATTAAACTACAAATGAGACACAACATAAACAAATTCATAAAACGGTTTGTCAAAGAATGAAGATATAAAAATATGTTGTTCTCTATTTTTTTCTCCTGCGGAAGATACATTAAATACCTTTTCATACATAAAAATCTGCACACAAATGGAATGCATCGTTTATTAATTTGATCGTTTTTCTCTTTCAGAAAACGATTGGAAAAATTTCCATTATGCTTTTGAATATGAATGCATTTATTAATAAAATGTTTATAAGCATCTCTATTTGTTCATTTCGCTTATGTGTTGACAATTTCTGCATAATTAATGTAGAATACAACCTTATCAAAGCCTGGCTACAAATTGTATTGGTAAACAAACACTATCTGAAGAGCTCTTCATTTGATTTGTTTAATTTGTTGCTTATTTCCAAAGAATATTCATTAAACCACATACCTAATGTTTATTTGATGAATAATAAGGCTTTATCTTTCGGTAAAATAACATTAATAACGGTGACATATTTAATTATTTCGCGTCAACCTCCTCAAATCAAAAATTCAATTGTAGTTTTCAAGCATTTCCCGGGAAACTTTTGAAATTTCAAGTATGCTACAAAAACAACTATGAAGCATCAACAATGGAGGATATTTCGAGTGAACAAACAAGATTTTAAATTTTAATTACGATGTAAGAAATATATATTTCTTGCAATCGCACATTTTATTTTATCTTAGTAGTAGCAAGATACATGATTTTCAAAAATACCAGAAATTAATTAACTTTAAAACTTAAATACATTTTCATAGAGAAAGTTATTCTAGCGTGAAATTTTAATTGGATATTTTCAAGGTAAGTTTTCTGATTATAAATTACGGTATCCAAGCATTACTTGAGATGCAAAATATGCAAGACGGAGGAAAACTGGAAAGTATTAAAAGCTTCATAAAATAGTTTTCTTTGCTGAAATTGTCAAGAAGATGTTTTTCTTCCAAAGAAATGCAGACATTTCTTATAAAATCAGAATTTAAGTAGCTTCAAAAAGAAAATTTAAGCTCTTGTCCTAAAAAACTTTTTAATAATTGGACACATAATTTTAATAAATATGTGCCCAATTTATTTCAATTGGCTCAGGAAACACTGAAAATGGTTGCAGAAAATGTGATTCTTTTTCAAGTGCTATCTACATGTTTTGGATCTGAATCACTTGTCTATCTTGAAAATGAGATGTATATTTAACAGATCAGTACAATTTGTCGATCACTTTGGTATTGAAATGAATCAATTGAATTATTTTCAAATCCATGCTCATTCATTTCGAATATAAAAACTTAAAATTCGCATCTATTTTTCATTGAGCTTGTCAGTGTTTGTAGATGCACAACGTTTATATAGCAAATCAATAAAAAATTTCTGATTGATTTAGCATTGGAAATGAGTCAGTGATATGTGTAGTTGTTTGCTAAAATAATTTCTGGAAAACATTTAATAGATTAAATGCAAATAAATTATGAAATCGGTAAAAGAAATTTCTAAATTAACTACCCTCTACAAGTTATTTAGATTTTAGTATAAAGTTATCAGAGTACCAAAGCATATAACTTTTGGAAATTTCAAAATTTTTCAAACCAGGATATATGTCATTTTTCCTGAACAATTTTCAGGATGTCTCGAGATTTTAAAGAATATTTAAGAAAACTAACGAATATGAAAAAAAGTACTTCATATATTTTAGTAGCATTAGCGTCACGCTTCGAAGGAACACTTAGGGCTATCTTAAAACGACCATCTTGATTTTGAATCATAATCCAAAGGCAAGGACCCCCCTCAGCAGAACCCCCCTTCTCGATACTTCAGAGAAGGGACGATTGACATACAAAGTCAGATTTAGTTCGCATTAGGAGCACATACTCGACATATGATTGGTAGAATCTGCTGGCATACCTGCCAATCCTGGAGCCCAGACCTAATTGCATACCCACAGCAACGAATCGTCGTATGATTGGTAGAATCTGCTTTAGAACCTGCCAATCCCGAACCCCAGATCTAACTACCTAGCCACAGGAACGAATCGGTATATGATTCGTAGAATCTGTTTTCGAACCTGCCAATCCCGGACCCCAGATCTAATAGCATACCCACAGCAAGGAATCGTCATATGGTTGATAGAATCTGCTTTAGAACCTGCCAATCCCATCCGAAGCCCTGATCTAACTGCCTAGCAACAGAAACGAATCGGCATATGAGAGTAGAAGAAGAATATAACGTTACTAGAAGATTTGTACCCCTCTTAGACAGGTTTTTAGCTTGCCAACAATATCCCAGATTTGATTGTCACAGATTTACTAACGAAAGTTGTTGAAGAAAATCTCATGTAGATTGCTACAGTGCTAAAGAAATAAAAAAACATGGAAAACAAAACTGATGAATCAACCGACAATAACTTTCGATATGTTAACCCTCTGATTCCTAAGGCCATTGAAATAAAGGGATCTCGAAATATGGAAACGTTCGAGCTCCTCTATCAAAGATAAGGGAAATTCACTTTCTCACTCAGAAAACACATTGAAAACTAGCATTGTCCGATTTGTAAAAAAACTCCCCCTTCCCCAAACACATCTGGGCGAGCCACTCTAAAGATGAAAGCACGCTCCGCGATGTGAAATCAACCACACTTTACGAAAGGGGGTAAAAATTTCAGAGTGATATTCGGATGTTTCGGACGGCTAACGTCTTTTGCTTGAAGGGACTATGGGACACTCCCATATCGATAGAATTGATAACTTTATTTGTAACAATTACTTTCGTTCCGTCAGAGTAAAAATAATGCAAAATCCACTAACATAAAAAAAGCATCACCAAATAGAAAAATATGATGAATTGATGAATGCAAATTTTTAAGTAATACTTTCAGTGTAAATATAGTTAAGGAAAAAATATAAAATATATATAAATATTTAATTCCAAAATCAAGTGCGAAAAAGAAAGAAAATATCGGAAGCTCCATTGGGAATAGAGAGACCTGAAAATACTTTCTCTTTCAAAGATAAGTTAAATTCACTTCGGCACTCTCTGAATTCTAAGGAACAGAAACTCATTCCGTTTAAGCCAATCTAACGAAGAAAGCGCGCGCTGCGCGTGCCAATCACACTGCATCTGGTGGCTGGTATCCACGCCCACAATCCTGAGCGTTAGGTCCGTGCGAGGGCAAATATAACATTGATAACGGATATAATACGTTAATGAGTGAATCTGAAAAACTAATGGTGGTTTATTGTATGGATAAAAATGGTAGAAATTGATTTGATATCAAGTAAATCGAAATCAGAAATTCCGATGAAAGATACATAGTGAAATTATTGAAGATACTAGACATTCAATTTGAAAAGAATCACTTTTTAATGAAGATGATCTAAAGATGAATAGAAGAAGAAAATTTTCAAAAAAATTGAGTATTTGCTTGGCTAAAGAATAGAGAAGTTAATAGGCGGTGAGTTAACATTTGAGACACCGTTCATCATCCCAGATTGTATTTAATTAATTCAATCTCTGCAAATGCCAAATTAATTAGCAAGAAGCTTAAGTTGGAGCGAATCCACCTTAAAAACGAAAAAAAGCAGTTGTGTAAACAACAAATTAAGATTAAGCAGAATAAAAGAAATTTTTGACATGTTTATGTAATGTAACGAATTATGCATTCTATTTTTATGCATGGAAAATCAATGAGTAAAAACTCTGACTTCATAACAGTAACTGATTTGTAAATACTTGGAAAATATAACGAAGAAAGTAGGCAGTTATGTTATTTAATATTCAAGATGAAATATATAAAAAGTAATTATTGACTCTTTTGTTTTCATTTTTAGGAATAATTCTGTGTTTCCTAATATTGCTTGAAAGAATTAATATTAACTTAGAAATATGTTATCTTATTTTTTTCAAAAATCAATAATGGTACTTTGAATATATTTGCGGAATTAATTGTAAATCTATTTTCCTCGGGAATATATTGGAATGGCCCATTTTCGATTCAGGCAGTCTAAAAAATTTAACGTATAAACAGATGGATAGGGCCATATTGAAATGTATACGTTTTGTTAATTTCCTGTAATTAATTCAAAGTGCTTTATTATTTTGATTGTAGTAAAAATGCACCCTCACCTTCCGTTCAGATGCATCAAAAGCAGACTCCATTCTCCGCATTACTTCCTTGCTTAACATTAATATGCTTTTTAGGTATGCATATTAATGTGCTCTTAACATTAATATCCTTTTTACATTTCTGAAGTCCATTAAATGCATTTGGTGATATTTTATGGAAGGAAGAAATAAAACTGGAATAGATTTTTAGCGTTTTGCGCAATTTTGGAAAGGTAACGAGGGAGCCTTATGTGCACTTTTGCAAAAGTAAGGTTTGAGTGTACAATATGTTTTTGTAATTTATAATGAGAAAAAATAAAAATGCGTAAAATAGAGTTTAGTATTAACAAATTCAAATTCAGATATATTGCTTTTTTCAATTTACAAATACATCGCAAGTTTGTGATCTCATCAGTATGTTCATCCATTTGCACAATTATGGGAAGTTAAATTGATATCTTATAAGCAATTTTGCAAAAGCAAGGTTTGAGCTTATAACAAGGTTTTTTAATTTATAATAAGAACAAAAAAATGCATAAATTGAGTTATTATTGGCAAATTGACATTCAGATATATTGTTTTTCAAATACATCGCATGTTTTTGTTCTCAACAGTATTACAAGCGTTTCATTGCATTTCGTCTCTTTGTCTGTAATGTTGTCAGTTACACAGTCACGATGGCCAAACATGCTGTTTCATTTTCTTCGAATTTGGCACGAATGTTACTTGTCGTCATATAAAATGATGCATATGTAAGGATTTTAATCCTTTATCCAGTTTCAAGAAGGTGGTGTTTTAATGGTTTCAATATTTGGCGAGTAAGTGGCTAGTTTGGGACCATTAAAACACTTTGGTCAGTTTGGTAATGCTGACATATTTAATTGGAACTTTGTTGATACTGATAAAAGCAGACATTTAATTATAATTTTATGAATACTGAAAAATCAGACATGTGTAAATAATTCGTATTTCAAAAAATAGTGTATGCAATCATTAAAGAATGCGATAAAGAACAAATATCTAGTCTGGATTAACTAATAGTCTAGATTTGTTTTGGTGCGAGGTCTCTACGATTCACAGGCCTTTGTACAAATCACGCAAACTGCAAATTCACGGGTCTGACTTTTGTTGATTGAGAATACAACGAGATGTGCAGTTAAATTAATTAAAATGCTAAAATATGATATTAATATTTTATTGTCTTATTCAAGAGTAATTTTTCTACAACGCTGCGAATAATATATTATTTTATATAAAAAATAATTTGCAGCATTGAATAGAAATAAATCATTAAAATTGACCGACATTATGTCTCACTTCTCATTATTTAATGAACGGGGGGGAACTGTCATTTAAACCAAAACCGAAAAAACTAAATATATTTTCATTTCAACAGTAGTATTAAGCCTTTAAAATTAAAATTAATGTTTTTCTTAATTCTACTAGAATATGTTTAATTCTCATTTTAAAAAATATAATTAATTATTTTATGAACAGGAACAGGAAATGTGATTTAAGCCAAAACTGTGACACGAGTGCAGATATTTTAATTTAAACTTTAGTATTAAACCTTTGAGATTAATTATAATGATTTTTTTCGGAATTATACGATAATAATGAGTAAGACTTTTTTTCTTTGTTCAATAAATGCAAAATTTTATCAAGATCATTAAAATAACAAGTTTGCCAGCCCGCCCCCATAAAAAAGGAGCAGGCGAAAAATGGTTTATCTTATTCTGCTACTATGTTTCCTAATTTTCAAGAAGCAATTACACCTCATATTAATCGTGCTTTTTTTCATTCGTGAACATTCAAATCTGCTTGAATTAGCGTCCAAATGGCATGCAAACATGTTTTAATTTGTGTTAATTGCTGTATATATTTTTTCAAACGAATAGAAATGTTCGCTATATTTGTAGTTTTGTGGTAAACGCCTTATTCGAAAAAAAATCTTTTTTTTGCCACATCCAAAAAAACGCGGGTGCTTTTTAATGGACAGGTTTATGGTTAGGGTAGTAAAATCAACTTAATGATTTCCTTTTAATTGCTTCATTTAAGACAGAAGGCAGTTTTTCATAGTTTTTTGAAGACATCCAAAGTGTTCTTCTGAGGTCGGAAGCACATATAGGCGGGAATAACTTTCTTCTCAAAAACGTTTAATGGAGTATTTCAAAAACGGGCTTGCAGCTTTTGGAAATTAAATAAAACACGACTAAAAATGAAAACACAAAATTTGAAATTTTAATTTAATTTTCAATTTTCACTGTGTAAAAAGATAATTTACCTTTAGATTACAAGAAAAAAGAAACATGAAGAACTTTTATAAATTAAGGATAGTTATAAATGAATAAAACACAAATGCTCTATTTCTATAGGACATAATATGTGTCTCCACCAGCTGGGATACTGTTTTATATAAATTATGAAAGAAATATCTGTAGGTTACGTACACATTCAATGTGTTATATGTAATAGTGGTCTCTGTAAATTACCCTAAATTTCCGCAGGTTTCAGGGTATGGTATAGAGTATAGAGCTGTCATTCTCACTATCAGAAAATAGTAAATTTTCTGACGAGGAAATTATATCTATGATAAATTAAACATTTTTTTCCGTTTTTAAAGACGTTCTTTAAATGAAAATCTTCAAATGAAATCAATAAAAGTGCTATATTAATCCGAGTATGAAAGACAAGTGGATACTTATGTCCCAAAATCTTTTGGTCTTAAGCAATTTTAATTGATTTAGCAAATTCATCACCATTTAAACAGCTTACCGACTTACTGTAACCATATATAATAACCATTACAAAAACGATCTGCAAATGATATCTGCACTGATTTCTTGAAAAGGAATAGGATGTTAGATTAGATGAAGTTGAAATTCAAAATCAAAGGCTCAATAAAGGAAAATGAAGGAAGTTTTAGTACATAGCAATTCGCATCAATATTTAAATTGATAGGAACGTATCTATCCCAACAATCTAAAACGTGTTAATAAACTATCACGAATGTGCACTTTTTCGAGGTTTGATTATTTTTGAGGTTGTAATGGGGCAAAAATGAACAAGTGAAAAATACAAAAAGGAGTATTCAAGAATATGTTTTAAAAGATACAATTTTTATTATTCGTTTAGGTATTACAATAGTTTAAGGATAAAAATTTCACTTTGGTTCTTACATTAAAATTGTGTATAATATTTTAACAAACCATCAAAGTTAGAAGAAACACTTTTTTGATAGGTTTTTTTTCTGGTTTTGTTTCTGTTTGCCTACAGTATGCAAAGAAGAAAAAAAACGCGAAAACTAGCACCACTTAGTTGCAAAAATATCTTTAAATGCGTGATACAATCCCCACTGAATGAATTTTAGGTTGAAAGAACGTATAACATGACTAGGTTTTTCTATCTGGTTTATCTGTTGCTGATTGTTTTCTGAAAATAATTTTTAATAAATAATCCGTGTATTGTAGACAATAAATTATTTTTGTTTTGTTAATAATTGTGACTTTAATTTTTGATTCATTATTTTTCTTATCCGATATAAACATCTAGTAGACTATTAGATTAATTTTTATGTTTTTAGTATGATCCTCAAAATCTAGTTGCATTTCGTCCTTATTATTTTAAAAATGCAAGATATTTTCTATTTGATAAAAGCATATAATAAAACAATTGCTGATTGCAGATATTGTTACAAAATCAAACATAATTTTTGTACACAAATTGTAGAATAAAAACTGGTTTTGCTTCTTTATTACTCCATTGATTGCTACTGAAAAAGCTTAAAATAAACTAATTCTGGAAATTTTACTTGAAATTTCAAATAGATGTTACAAAAAATTTACGCAAATGACGAAAGACGTAAAACCAGCTTAACAATTTTATTTTACAAGCAAGCGTAATCACTATCCAATGAAGTTTATTCCTTCAGTTTTTAATATTTAGTTTCTGTCATCAATAAATAAACATTCTTCTTCCGAAACAGCTTTATTCGAAGCATTTTCGTCCTATTATTTTGCAAGAAAAATTTAGCTGGAAAACGTCTTGGACCACCAATCGCTTTAACGGAGCAGTACGCAAACAACCTGGAGAGGAGAGCTGAAGAAAGCATGGCTGATTAGTTGGAGTAAAAGAAGAAAGCGGAAAA
This sequence comes from Araneus ventricosus, assembly GCA_013235015.1. NCBI lineage: Eukaryota > Metazoa > Arthropoda > Arachnida > Araneae > Araneidae > Araneus > Araneus ventricosus. The sequence continues at coordinate 64,883 of BGPR01002150.1, forward strand.
TCTCTGGCTTGAATTGCTGCCAAAGCAAGAGAATAAAATTATTTTTTTTCTGCTTAGTAACTGGTATATTAAGTAGGGTGAAAGATTGCCGCGCTTCAAATCTCTATTTCGACAAGAAAATTGCAGGAAAATATGGAAATGAGTAATTTAATGTTATTATTTGATGACAGAAACTAAATGAAACTAATTGAATGTTTATTTATTGATGACAGAAACTAAAAATTAAAATTTCTATGTCGCAACTCTAAAATGAAGATTGAGATATGAAAAGTTAGTTTCAGTAAAAAACGGACATTTCTATATTCTAACAAAAGCTTCTATGCGAGAAATTTCGTCTATTGATCCATAATATATGTGGTATTCTGGAATTTAATTATTGACCATACATCGCAGATTGATGAATATTTACATCACTTGAATTTTAGCTCTATCTAGTTTATTTTCAATACATCATAAACTGAATAGCAAAACAATTCCTTGGTACAGTTTTGACTTGCAACTGAAAAATTTCAATAACAGGAAAATTAAATTAGCAATCATATTTTTAATCAATAATTATAAATAAATCATTTAGTTCCGAAGTAATTATTTAAATTAATTTCTCGATTATCCTTAAGCTCATTCATTTGATACAGGTTTACAAAACTAGCATAAAAAATCATGCAGCATAGAACATTGTTGATGAATAAATTCGCTTTGGTAGTTCATTGCTTTATATTAGCACTAGGGGCACTTTCAGTGTAAGTCTCCCAAGAAATCCATTACCTTAAGTTAACAATAGTATATTGTTACAGAAGTTTAATGTCGCTTTCCTGCCTCACTAGTCTTATGTTTCGTAAGAGAGTTTTACAGGGGTAAGTATGGGATGACCAGGCCTGGACCCCTGACCTTGGCGACTTGGCGAGAAATCGATGATTCCAGAAAATGTGACCCTTTTCTCAATATCTCTATTAGGAAAAAAATACGCTTGAATGTACGAGAAAACTCCATGTGACGTCACGGCCTGACGGGAAGAGTATATAAGGGCCGCGCTTGCATCAGAGAGGTGCTTTGATCACGGTAATGACTCTGAGTTTCTTCTGTAGTGCGAGCTAGAAAGCTGGTGAGCTGAGCGCTATTGAAAGTGCTGTTATTGTCGTTATGAGTGATTTGCTTACTGTTTGCGTTGCTAAATCTGAAAGTACTGAACTATTATTACCTGTGAATTGCTGTCTGCTTACGTTGCTAACTGTTGCAAGATCTATTGTTTCCTGTTACCTGTGCTACGTGTTTTCCTGCATATTGGTGAATAAACCTACATTCTCCCTTATCCAGCATGTTGAACGTTTTACACCATACACCTATAAAACAATTTTTGTAGCAATATGACTTTCATATCAACACTATACTCAGGAAACGCTATTAAAATACATATAGAATTCTTAATTCAAATCAATTCATTAAACACCGATCAAAATCGGTCAAAATCTTATCAAATATATTCTTATTAAATACGAGTTTCTTATATTTTGATGATTGAAACATGCTATTGTTTGAAATGATTATTTGTATCAGTGTTAAATGCGTGCCCCTTAACTTGATAAGAACAAATGAAAATATGCATGTTATCATAAATCTTTTTGTATCTTTATTAGCATTATTATTTAAATCAGTAAGAATGCTGATTCGCAAATACTGAAATTTTACAGCATTACATTAAACATAGAAACTAAGTGGATTACTTTACGCTGTCGATTTCCATTAACTCTCTGATTCCTAATACCACTAGAATAGAGGGACCTCAAAATACGAAAACCACCGAGTTCCTCTTTGAAAGATAAGGGAAATTCACCTCCCCCCTCAAAAACCACAATGACAGCTGGCACTGTATGAATTCTAAGAAAATCCCCATTTTTCCCCAATCCATCTAGGCGAACCTCTCTAACGAAGAAAACACAAGCCGCGGATGAAAAATCAATCACACTTTACGAAAGGGGGTGGAATTTTCCAGTGATATTCGGACGTTTCGGACGGCCATCGTCTTTCGCTTGGAGAGACGTTTGGGACGTTACCGTATCGATAGAGTTAATGTGTATTTCAGAATTTAACTTGATAGCAATAAATTCTGCTATTAGTTAAGTCTTTCATTAACGCTTATATACTTACTTGTACGGCAACTATATTTCACTTAAAATTAGACAAACAATATTCATCTAAATATTCAATTGACACTTGCACATTTTTACAAAGGCAAATTGTTTAAAATAATCAAAAATAAGATGCAAATTGCAACAAAGATGAACCTACAGTTAATTTAATTTCGTATAAATATTTAACGAAGGATTGCCGTGTACCTATATATTCTGATGGGAGATGCTTGCAGTATATGGAAGGTTCAGTGTTAAATTGGAGACAGTCCATGATATTCATTTCCGAGAAAACAGACCTCTAAGTTGATTAGCTGCCGCTAAAATAACAGTGGACTTCTAATTGTTCATGTTCCCTGGTGGATGCAAATTGAATTATGGACCAGAATCACTCTTACACAGAAAATGCAATATTTATAAATTACCATGGGAAAGGGTGGAAATTGGGTAAAACATTTACTCGGTCCAATTTAGCTCTGAACTCTCTATATATTTCTGCAAATTTTCATTCGAAAGAAAAGTTGCTATAATTTGAATTCTTTCTTAAGCAGTATTTTAAGCCCTTTTTAACCTTTCTGACTGTCAAAACAAAACGAATCTTATCATTTTTATACATGAAATCTAATAAATCCTTTTACGTATTTAAATATTCATAAGCATTTTTAAAATACCAGAAGGATTGCTGTACGATATCTTATGATATTTTTAAGCATATTTTTGAATGTTCTTAAACTGTACAGTGAAAAACAAGTTTTTTTAATATATATATATTCAAAATGTGTTCCATCCAAAGATACACATTTTTGGAGTTTGAAGTATTTTCTCTGGCTTTTGTTTACAATAATTTATGATAAAATCTTTAAATACGTAGTTGCAATTGATAAAATTTAACAAAAATGAAATGAAATTAAAATTAATTGAAGCTCTTTTGCATTATATAGCAAGGCGCATATACAGCTACTTCTAATAAAATGCAAAAAACAAATAATAGAAAAACAAAAATTGAGTTAAAAGGAAAAAAATATATAAAAGAAACAGAAAAAGTTTTTCTGTTTCAATTATATATTTTTTTCTTTTTTAATTTAATTTTTGTTTTTCTAATATTTAAATACGTAGAATCTTTTCATTTACTTAGTTTGATTTTTCAGATACGTTGGGAATGAATCTATCTTTTTAAAAATTATTAGGAAATGCGAGATTGATAAAAAATGGATGGTATTCATTTTTTGTAGCATCAAAGATGGTACAAATCCAAAGTAATATTTGTAATATTGTCACGTTATTCCGTTGCACGATGGAGTGGAATAAACATTTTCAAATATATTTATTGCATAATGATTGTCTTAGTAAGAGGCAAGTAGCAATTTGCATATAATGGGAAAAAATCATGCGTGTATTAAATCAAAAATATCATTTATTTCTTCGTAATAAACAATTTTAGAATAATAAGCATTATTATATTTAAAAAGATTTTATATGCACTCTCGGTAGGAAGGTTCGTGATAATGTAAATAAATGACTTTTATCAAATCGTTGCTATTTGTTTCTGGATGAAAGCCGTGAAGCTTGTTATCTTTAATCAATGGTATACTTCGTCCTTTGATCGTGTCTTTTTTGTACAAAATATTTTTTGCCATGTGAATTTTTTATGACGCTGTGCATAAATAGAATTCTTTCTAGATTGCCATATTTATTTACTGTCATAATACCATATTGAATATCATTAGAATTCGTAGTTCTCTACCTAATTGCATAAAAGGTATCATATGATGACCGATGTGTCAGGCGAGCCATATTTAACTCTTTTAATATTGAAAGGCCCCAAACGCCCTTTCTAGCAAAGAACAGCGGGCGTTTGGTGTGACCATATATGATATATCTGGAAAATGTTAACTTCTTTTCCTTAAGTAGGATTGATTTAGTACTCAAGGGACTTTTTTGTTCGTTAAAGTTTCTCACCCATATAAGAAATTTTCTTAGAAATCTCATTCCAGTCGGACCCATGTTCTTGTAATAAATCCTCCTAATATCTATTTGCTTGACCTACTCCACTTTTGCGTATCAATCCATTAAGAATGCAAAATGTCATTGCGATTTTTGATGGAGGTAGGGAATTTCTCTTATTTTTGAGAGAGGTACTCAACTCTATGCCAGTTTTTTACTCTCAAGTACGTTATTCTCCAAGGGTCTCAGGAATCGGGTGGTTAAAGCAAATATCTTGATTTGAAACTTTCTACCGTTCTCCTATAATCACTTGAAAAAACTTCTAAGCTAGATTCCTCGTCTTTGCATGACTATTCTATCAGATCGCCTGAAGAATGATGTACCTGTGAGTGGGTTTGATAAATGCAGTGTTGAATAACATTCCAATGAATCTTTTTAACAATATTAAATTACAGAACTCTTTAAGCGTTTGCATGATTATATTCACTCCTTATTTTAAAAACTCTTAGTTAAGGATGAAATCAGTTTATGGTTTATTATAGAGGGAAAATTGTGAATTTAACCGTACTTTAAATTAATATTTTCAGAATTATACTAACGTAATCAGTAACTCTGCTTCTTTTAGTTCCGAAAAAAGTCGACATTCATTACTAATATTAAAAAAAATCGTTGCTAATTATTAATATAATAACCCAGATCTCTCTCTTACTGATCCGGTAACGCTTCAACGTCACCTACAATAAAATTCGCGCCATAGCACTGCTAGAAGTTAAACAGCATTATTTCATTGTTAGAGCCTAAATTTCAGTAATTTTAAATTTAAAAGAATAATTGGCGTTCGAATTTCAAATTTAATAGCTCTAAGATAGTAAAATAAAATTTTCTGTCGATTGATATAAAGTTTATTCCACTATCCCGAAAAATTTTAAATTATATTAATCATATATTTCAAATTAATTTCCGTTTTTCAATAGAAAGTAGTAAATCACGTCAGTGGTATATCATGCGCGTGATATAGTTTGGACGCCACAATGCATCTGATTATGTATTGCAATCGTGATAATATAATTTGATAATATTTTTTGGCAACGTTTAAATTTACACAAAGACATCTGCAGTACAAGGAAAATTGTTAAACACGGAAATATACTTCACACGGAATGTTGTTTACCAAGAGGTTTATTGAATAAAGAAATATTTAAATAACGTGTAACTAAAAAATAAATATTTCCTGTCATAAAACATATGTTTATTTTATTTTTTTCAATAAATGTTAAACATTTCTCTCGCATATATATCTATTTAAACACATCATATTTGACGGGAAATCTCTCGAATGAAGAGAAATTATAGAGCAATATGTGTGACTGAGGCACAGATATCGACGTCTTATGTCCAATAGTCTGATGACTGAGATATATTTATCCTCTTATGATTGAGATATATGTTAAGTCCCTTACGACTGAAAAATATTTATCCTGTTCTTAAGACTAGTGGCGAATTTTATGAAGATCACAAGAAAGCATATTCATATTTAATTCTACTAATACGAGGTAGATTATTATATTGCTATCAGTATCGTCATAAACAGGAATTTTTCTACTGTTCCACAAGTATAATATATAGTGAACTGTCAATGTCAGTATCAGAAAATACTTCGCTTTCAGGAAACAGAAATTATATATTTGATATATCTGAAATTTGTAAGCATTTTCCAAGGTGTCCTTATGAAAAACAGTTGTTGAAATTCATCAGACTATTAGGACATAAAAAAAGTTTTGTGAGAAAATGGAATATATTTGTCTCAGAAGTGTTTATAATCACGGAACCAAAAAACTCGAATTGGCAAAGTAAATGTATCGCCCACTCATTTTCACATTAAGTTTTTAAAACCGTACCTGCAAATTACCACGCAAATATTTGAAAGTACATATACTGTTTGAAAGAAAAATGTGGTTTAGGCAGCATTAACTTTCTGAAATTGGTAATGTATCATTCGTAATGAAAATAAATTTAAACATGTAGACTGGCAATTAGAAACCTCCACATCAACCTGACTTCTTTTAAAATATAGAGTGAAAAGAAGATCATCTAGTGGAAGATTGCTTATTTTAATTCAGATCTTTAGGGGAATGGCTTTATAAAGATACTGCTGGTAGGATGTAAAGTGGGAAGCAACAGTTTATCCCCAAGATAAAAGTTTTAGGGAAAAATTCTCACCATTAACTTAGTGTCATCTAAATTATTTGTCTGAATTTAAAATGCTTAGTCACATTCTTTTCAATTTTAAAAATTCAGAAGTAATATTAAAAGGGTTTAATGATGCTTTGCACTTAAAAAATCAGGAGGAGCACAGGCAAATCGGTTAAGTTCTGATGACTGTTGAAATTAAATTTAACAAGCGATTTGAAAGCTTTTTTAAAAGAGTTTTTAGAAATATGCAACGACGTTCTAGAATTTTGAATTTCAAACTCGATGGAAATTCAAGATAATGCTAAGCGTTCTTGGAAGATATTTCTTGAAATGTATAAGTAAAATCCAAAATTTCAACACAAAATTGACTAGCCGAGTTTTTCAAATTACTATATGCACTTATTCCCTGTTTCAAGTATACGCTCTCATATGCTGTGTTATAATACGGCTGAAAAAAGGATTTCATGGTGATTACGCTAATTATCATCTTTATCTTCTGTCCTATCATCGTTATCCAACAGGAAAGGAAAAGAATTCCGCTAAATTTAAACTCCTCCAACAAAAGGAAATATTCTGAAAACTAAAGCTAATAGAGACGTGAAGGGAATCATGTGACTTTGTTGGAAAAAGAAATTTCACAACTAAGTGTTCTCTACAACTTTCGTAAGACTTAGAAAATTTCCACGTTATCGTTCCGAATAATGAAAAATATGAAATTACGATAAGTAATTGGAATATATCACAATATTCAAAAAATTCAGCATTGAGATTTAAAAGTATTTCGGTTTGTAAAATGTCTGTCAGCTGAAAAATATTTCGGCGTTTAAGATGTCTTTCAGTTTAAAAAAAATATTTTTCATTCATGTCTTTGTATATTTAAATGGATTCATTTTTCCTATGATTGTTTTCTCTCTATTTTTCTATGATTTCTAACTTATTTCCTCCGATTTATTTATTGTTTTAAGAAAGTCTATAAAAAGGATTGCATTTAGAAAAACTTTTGGAGATGCGTTGTTCTGTTTTCGTTAAATAAAATTATTACATGAATGCGTACTTTTAACTGAACTGATCAATCATGAATCATATTCTAGGAACATAATTTTTGATACACATCCATAGTTTTACAATAAATAAATATTTTACTTAATATTACATGCGATTTTGATTTAAACTCATAAGTATTCTTCTTAGAATTCTTAGAACGGACAACAAGTAGATTATCAAATTACATAATTAGTTTTCCGAATAATACTAAAAAAGTAATTAAATTTTCAATTTTCTATTTTGCACTTATTTGCAAGCAGTGATTATTTAATTTTATGAAAAATCGTAATAAAGGAAAGTTGTTTCATTTACTTTGACAAAAGTAAGTCATAATATTTTTTATGCAACATAAATAAATGATGTGTGATTCTTTTTTTACTTAAGTTTTCAATTTAGGAAAGCATCAGATGAATTATTCTGTAAACTTTAACTTTACGCCAATTATTAAAGATACAAAACTTACCAAACAATTCTATTTTTCAAACAAGCTTAATTACCATCTTATGATGTGTTATTTTTCTCCTACGAGATTTATTTTTAGTCTCTGTAATCATTAAAAAATATTCTGTTTCCAAGATATCTTTATTAGAAGCATTTTTTTACCATTTTTTTAGGGTAGATAAAAGTGGTAGCATCTTTGGCCATCTATTGTTTACATGGAGGAATTCACAAACAACCTGGAGAGCTTAGTCGAAAAAAGAACGGTTAATTACCTGGAGTAAAAGGGGAAGCAGAATAGAAGATGTTGCCAAAGTGACTGAATAAAATTATTCTTTTTCCCCTTTAGAATTGCTATTAAGTGGGACAAACGAGTAAAGCCCTCTGAGAAAAATTTTAATGAAAAATTCTAGGAAGAACTTTCGTAGTTCAGCTTCCAGCCACCACTCATTCGAAAGAAAAATTGCTCTACTAAGGAATTATTTTTAAATAAAAAATTGTTGCGTTTTATGAGCCTTTTTGATAACATATACGAAGCTAAATCAATATTTCGATTTCGTTGCACAGCTATTATCTTATTCAGAATCAAGAAAAAAATTAGTGAATAAAAACAATACATGCGGGTTTAGAACCTAAAATCAGAATATCTTTATTTCCAATAAGCATGTTTAGAATATTAAGGTTTGCATTCGTTCCATCATCAAATTATTTAAAAGTTTGAAAATAATTAACAAATAGCAATACGATATATAAATTTTATGGTGCAAATGGATCGATCACTTTTTTTTTCCTAAATCATATTTTGCCGCTTTGAATAAAGTATTCTTCGTATTATTTGCATTTTTTAATGTTTATTTCTTGGAGAAAGCAGTTTGATCTTCAGCAAAATTTTAAATTATTTGATATATTCGTTTCTGTAACAAGAAAGGCATAAACTTCCATAAGACAGTCTTGCAATATCATCCCTTATAGCTTAAGAGAAATATTATATATGTTATTGAAAGTATTCATATTCCCGCTTCATTATTATCTATAGCCAAATATTTTCTTCAGGTTTTCTGGAGATTTCTGAATAATTCAACATTTATGCAGATCGCTTAATAGTTCGAATGGAATTTCGAACAGACCTCAAAACGATTTCGGAAACGAATATTTGAATTTAAACATATTCGAAGTTATTTATATTCCTCATTTAAGACTTCTAGGCAAAAAACGTCTGCTTAAATTCACTTCAAGAATACTGAATTATTCATCACCTATAGAGGAATTTTAACAGATCCGTTCGTTAGAAACCATGAATGGAAACGTAAAAGGTTTAGATATTTAAGGATGCGTTTGGGAAAGGTTCTTACAAAGTTATGGTTTTATTATTACTGATATACCTCTCCAAATGTCTGATGCATATCCATTCATCGCTGTTATCTACATAAAATCTAGCACTGCTATTTAAATTATGCAATATTTTCCTAATAAAATTTTCTTTTAATATTTTGAAAAAATAGGAATTATGGACTCAGTTTCAGGTAATTTATTTCTTAAATACTCTTCATGATTGGATTGATTTCATAATTGAAAGCTTTCGCATTTATAAGGCAGTTCTTTCCTCAGTAGCTAAAATTCATGTCCATTTGTAGTCAACGAAATTATGAAATTATGAATATATATGTTACGGTCAGTGTGATTAATCGATTATACACACACACACACACACATCAATTGAAAAGGATAAATATTTGGTCAACAGTCCGTAATGTATTTATTTGTTTTTGTTAGGTGTCAACAATATGTCAGAAACAGTTACTCATATATTTTCATGATTACTACAATTTTTTATTCTTGTCTGTCCTCTAATTTATATAGTATATTTTACAATATATGTGAAGGTTATTCTCTTAAATGTACCTTCAGTTAAGTCAATGTGAATACCATCAGAAATAAATTTTGAAACATTATTTTGTGGTTTTGCTATCGAGATGAGTAATTGGTAAATAATCTCTTGCTATGTCTTCGTGAAGAATGGTAGCTAAAACTTATTTAACATTCTTTTACCCTTGTATAGATCTGTCAACCTGTCAGTTTAAAAACTTTTACCTCTTTTCTGCGTTATGTCTATAGATAATCTCTTTGTTACCTTTTTCACAAAAAAATTTTATTATTTTCCATCAAACCTCGATTTATGTACCTTTTTTCAGTTACAAGTCTCTTCTTGCCTCTCAAGAAACTGAGATCCTATGAGTCAGTGAAAACCTTGAAAATATGAATCATTACGACATTGGACAACTCAAATCTTGAAAGCCGCGCTCTAGTAACGATTTATCTTTACTGACTGAAAGATTTAACAATCGGTTACTGACACCACATATTTGAAATATTATTGTGCAGGGAATTTAATTTTCTTCTCTTTCCATGCTAGGTGAACATCTTACTTTTCCTCCTCTAATTTTCGTTAAAATCATATGAAATATATAGAAAAAAAAAATATTAGATATGACAGTTACGTTAAGGATTCTCGGGAATATTAGTAACTTTATTATTTGAAATGATTTGAGCAGGTAAGAGTTGTTTTATTGTTGTCGGTTGTTCTGGTAGAAATGCTTTTTGAAAAAAGTTTTCTATTAATTTTTAAAAATATATTAAAAAGATGTTAGCTTTAGGTATTGCTACGGATTTATATTGTTGCTATGATGAACTTTTCATCTTTTATTCACTTCGGAACATTCATTGTATTTTCACTATTTATTGAACCATATTACGTCTTCTCTTGAATGTGACAAAGTTTTATTGAAAATAGTTCCAAGTTATTTTAAATTTAACTGTGAAAGATTATTTTCTTCTTTCAAAGGTATATAAAGGGATTATTTATGTTGAGACTTAGCTGAATAAATAATCCTTACAAATATACTGCTTTAAAAAATTTAATTAATTTCAGTCTATAGCCTAATTTGATTCTAAACATCTAACCAAGAATTGAAACACAGGATAGAAGGACCTCGGAACCAGAAGATTTTTGAAGCAGAATATATGAGCAGATATGGAGCTTTTAGATGTAGATGGTATTGTCTTTGTTTGGCCTAAACTGTTATTCTCATTTTATTAACATTATTGTACTATTAAACAGGGTACATCCTATCTCTGTGAAAGTTATGACTGTACAATGTATGTAAAAATATGTCATTTCATTGCAGGTGATCATTACACTGAACAGAGCCAGAACATACGGTTCTATTACACGCATATGCCTTGAGTCCTACTACATTAAAAAAAACCGAATCCATATTTGACCTTTTCCGTATGGATGATCTGGTGGTCATAGGATGACCTAAGCGTTTGTTAGGAACCCGGGTTTGATCGTCGAGGTAGTAGTTAAAGACAACGATATCGTGCCAAATGGATTATCATGCGCACATAGATGAGATTGAGTGTTAAATATATCCTCATATTTAACTTTCACACTATGCAAATTTAAATTCGTTGACATGTATCTTTTCTATGATATAAGCCCATATATTGTAAAATGATACCGTATGTACGAGCATTCGACTGAACATGTAGAATACGAGGTTCTATTATGCTTATGTATGATCCTACTACATTACAACCGAATCGTATTTGGACTGTCTTTCTGGTGTGTGAAGATCTGGTAGGTATATGATGACTAAGCTTTAAGAACCAGGGTATGAAATGTAGAGGTAGTAGTAATAGCAAGCATGTGATCTAGTGCCGTATGGATTATCATGCGGCCATAGATGAGAATTTATGAATGTTAAATATATCCTCATCTGTAACTGTTTCACCGCACTGTGTTCATCCCTATGCAAATGTAAAGTTCGCTGACATGTATCTTATCTATGATAAAAGCCCATATATTGTAGAATGATACCGTATGTACGAGTAGTCGACTGAACATGTAGAATACGAGGTTCTATTATGCTTATGTATGATCCTACTACATTACAACTGAATCGTAATTGGACTATCTTTCTGGTGTGTGATAATTTGATAGGTATATGATGACTAAGCTTTAAGAACCCGGGTTTGAAATGTCGAGGTAGTAGTAATAGCAAGCATGTGATCTCGTGACGTATGGATTATCATGCGGCCATAGATGAGAATAAAGAGTGTTATATATATCATCTGTAACTGTCTTCACCGCACTGTCTCTTATCACTGCAACTGTAAAGTTCGCTGATATGTATCTTATCTATGATATAAGCCCATATATTGTAAAAATAATACTGTATGTACGAGCATTCAACTGAACATGTAGAATATGACAGTTCTATTATGCTATGTATGATCCTACTGCATAACCGAATCGTATTTGGACTATCTTTCTGGTATGTGATGATCTGGTAGGTATATGATGACTGAGCTTTAAGAACCAGAGTATGAAATGTAGAGGTAGTAGTAATAGTAAAAATTTTATCTTATGCCGTATGGATTATCATGCGGCCATAGATGAAAATTGAGTGTTAAATATATCCTCATCTGTAACTACTTCGCCATTTCTACCAACCACATCACCACTCTATTCCATATCACATATTCCACAGAGATTCAAGCTGCACTCTAAACCATTAAGGTTGAGGCGGCTTTACTGAGTATTGAATTGAATATAATATATTCCAATACAAAATGCTTGTTTGGACCCCCTGTACCTGCCTTTTAATTTATGCCAGACAGTTAAGAGTCATACTGAATAAATAATTAAAATTTCTCGATTAATACGTTTCCCGAAAATCTATAAACAAAATAAAACAATGTGCCGATATTCTTATTGAAGCTGAAATCATAGTTTATACAATCTATTTATCGTAATTTGAATGAGGTATTATGAATTTTACATCATAATTAGAATTTATTACTTACATGCCCAGGAAGAATACACAGAACATGATAATAAATGGTTGATAACGAATTCAAGAGAAATTTTTATTTTAGATTTAAAATCCTTTATTATTTCCCGTATATTTCTTGCATCGATTCAGTAATATTTTGGAAAAGTATGAATATATTACGGCCAATGTGATAATGCTGCTATATTATATATAATATCTGGTCCCTTAGTAGTTATTATAGATAATAATCGGATTTTTTCTGCCATATACCAGCCGCTTTCGGCGACCAGCTGCTTCGCGTGTTTAAATTGGTTTTTCTTTTGTATTTTATATTAATTATAGCATTTACTGTCGCGGTTTCAGCCGCTCACTCAGGAAAGACGAACAAAATGTAAATATTTTATTGTATTTGCCACACAGTAAACCATACAAAGAAGTAAATTTTAAAATAGCAGCGATACAATTATGTATGATGCATCACAGATAACGAAACTTAAAAGCTGCGTTTCAAATAACTGTCACTCAATTCATTAATCATTCAATGATTAATGCTGAATATGGTAGCGAAAGCCGAACATGCTGGACGCCCCGTGTAAACCAGAGTGTGCCATATTGGTTGGAAAAGGTGAGTCGGCAAAAAATTTTACACATAAAAAAACCTGAAGTATAGGTGGTAGAAAATAAAATTTTAAAATTTAATTTAAAAAATAATTTTCGCGAACATTATTGCTATTTTGTAATTCCTAGTTTCAGGCAGCTAAAATTAATAAAAATTTAATATTTCCCTGAATAAGTAGAGGAGCGACTACTCAACTGACGCACTGGTGTGGAACAAGACTGGGCAGCATTTCTCTTGATCGAGCCCGTCACCAACCGTCCCTCCCTCAGGTGCTATAAACAGAACAGCGACCTTGAGAAACCAAGAGCTACGCCGTTGTTCCGTCCTTGCTTCGAAACTGGAAATTGTGTTTGACATTTTCAAAAATTAATTAAATTAACATAACGTTGCATTAAAATAAAATTGATGGAATTCGAAGTTAAATATTTTTAACTTAAGATGATGCTAAAATGATTTTTGTTCGACAATCAGCTCTGAAGTTATTGCGGAAAAACGTCAAAATTAAAGGTACTTTTAATTAATTAGAATTAAGTCCCGTCACCAACTTCACGAGTTCTTTCCTTACCGTTAGCTGGCTTTCTGCCATTAATTTGAAATGCGCTAAATCTAATAAGAAACTTGATGAGATCACTAGCAGGGAAATTACGTTTGGCAGGACTTCAAAACAAATGTGGATAGAAACTATCTATCATGCAAATATAAACTTTAAAAGCATTTTCATGCTTCATAGTTTTAAAATGGGGAAAACATTGAGATTAAATGTCTTGAAGAAAGGATTAAGATCTTCAGTCTACCTCTCTCACACATGAAAAACACTTAAATCAAATCATTTGCTACGATAAAACAAAAAATATTACTTTGAAGCAGGTGCAATAAAATATTTCAGCTATGCAAAAAAAATACTAAAGTGAAAATTCAGCTTTAGATTTAATATCCCAAGAAAACAATTTATACTATCAGAACCGTAACAACTGCAAAAGCGCGTGAATAAAGGATTTGCTGAAACAATGAGATTGATTTGAAATTAATTTGCAACAATAAAAATATTGTTAGAATTCCTGTTTTAAAATATTATGAAACATTAATTAAAATTGAGAAAATTGTGGAAATAAGATTGCTGTGATTAAAAAACTAATATTTATTTTCTGTAAGATGATATAAAAATGGTTTTGGAGCGATAATAGGCTCCAAAATTGTTCCAGAAAAACGTTAAAACTTAGAGTAATTTTTAATTAAGATAAATTCTATTTAAAATTTCGAAAACTCCTTTCATAGTGAGCACCTACTACCCAAAAATCAACCGTCTGTAAAATTTCAAGTTTCTAGTCCCAGTGGTTTGAGAGATTTCGTTAGTGAGTCACGGTATTTTCCTTTATATATAAAGACTAGAAAATCTCCCTTCATGGTATGCCGGGTTGCCTCTTCCTTCGAGAGATTTCCCGTCAAATGTGACGTGTTTAAATAGATATAGATGCGAGAGAAATGTTTAACGTTGATTGAAAACAAATAAAATAAACATATGTTTTATAACAGGATCCCTTTTATTTGCATATTATTTACATATTGCTTTATTCAAACAAACTCTTGGTGAACAACATTCCGTGTAAAGTATTTTTCCTTGTTTATCAATTTTATTATGATTCAATAGCCATGAAAATCTCAGCTTGTCAAACGTAAGTTAAAACTTAAAATTTCAAAGGAATTCTTTTTCGAAATCTAATCAGAACAAAGCACTTCTCTGCTTGTGAAACGTTGCCAAAAAATATTAGCAAATTATATCATCACGATTGCAATAAATAATAAGATATATCACGCGTATTATATACCACTGACGCAATTTACTACTTTCTATTAAAGAACGGAAATTAATTTAAAATATATGATTAATATTATTTAAAATTTCTATGAACTATTGATCATAGCGAGATAAATTTTATATCAATCGATAGAAAATTTTATTTCACTATTTTAGAGCTATTAAATTTGAAATTAGAACTGAACTTACTCTTTTTAATTTAAAAATAACTGAATTTTAGGTTCAACAATGAAATAATGTTGTTTAACGTCTCGCAGTGCTATGGCGCGATTTTTATTGTTGGTGACGTCAGAGAGTTGCCGAGAGACAGATCTGCTATTATATTAGTAACAATCAGATATTTTCTCTTGTTGCTATATATAATGATCTATTAAATATATATATATATATATATATATATATATCTATATGATTAATGTGTGTGTGTGTGTGTGTGTTAATTATTGTTTGAATATTGTGGTGTGTAATGTGTGTGTGTATTGTGTGTGTGTGTGTGTGCTTGTGTGGTGTGTGTGTGTG